>JACEIK010003084.1:51160-68774 GCA_018107945.1 Datura stramonium | reverse complement strand
CAATTCATGAGAATTTGATAGATCTTTCATTTTTTTTCTAACCCTTGATTCTTAAACTCTTAACCCCAAATTCGATAGTCATGGGCTATATGAATTAAATTTATAAATTAAGTTGAGTGATTTACCTTTTTCTTCTCCTTCTCTCTAGAACTATTTATCCAAGTCTTGAATTACCTCCTCTTCATGTTACCTTTCTGGAAAAATTGTGCTCACTCTCACATTATTTTTTCTTTTGGCTTCAGCAGAATGCCCTTTTTTTTTGTTTGCTGCTGTTGCCAATGGTATTCCCCTTCCCTATCTTGCCCCCTCTTTTTTCTATTGAATGGACCTTGGCCCACATGAGCCCTTTCCTCTTTTGTTTTTTAAAAAACTAAATAATTATTTTTTTAACGGGTATTACATTCTCCCCATCTTATGAAATTCGGTCCTCGAATTTAACACAAGTATATACCTGTAGTCTAAAACAAGTGAGGGTACTTGACTCGCATATCATTTTCTGACTCCCAAGTAGCTTCTTCAACTGTATGGTTTCTCCATAAGACTTTCACATAAACATTTTGTTTTGACCGCAACTTCCTTACTTGTCTGTCAATAATAGCCACTGGCTCCTCCTCATATGTCAAGTTCTTATCAAGCTATATAATTTGTGCCTCAAGCATACAAAAGGAGTCTGATATGCATTTGCTTAGCATGGAGACATGAAACACCGGATAGATGAAAGACATCTCACGAGGAAGTGCCAAACAATATGCTACTTCTCCTACCCGGTCAAGTATCTCATATGGTCCTATAAACCTTGGACTCAATTTACCTTTTCTGCCGAACCGCATCACACCTTTCATAGGGGAGACTCGTAGGAAAAATTTATCCCCAACTGCAAATGCTAAATCTCTCCTTCTTTTATCCGCATAAGACTTTTGTCTACTTTGAGCTGAGAGCAACCTCTGTCTAATTAATTGTACCTTGTCAATAGCTTCTTGCACCAAGTATGGTCCCAACACATTTGCCTCTCCAACTTCAAACCATCCGATAAGAGAATGACATCGTCTACCGTACAAAGCTTCATATGGGGCCATATGAATGCTTGACTGAAAGCTTTTGTTGTAGGAAGACTCATCTAAAGGTAGAAAAGAATCCCAACTACCACAAATATCAAGAATACAAGCTCTCAACATATCCTCTAAGATTTGTATAGTACGTTCAGACTACCGTCTGTTTGCGGATGAAATGCAGTACTAAGATCTACTCGTGCACCCAATGCTTCTTGGAAGGATTTCCTAAAACTTGAAGTGAATTGTGATCCTCAATCAGAGATTATGGATACTGAAACTCCGTGGAGTCGAACAATTTCATTCATAAATATTTGTGCATATCTCACTACACCATATATAGTCTTTATCGGGAGGAAGTGTGCTGATTTTGGTAGTCGGTCTATAATTACCCACAAAGAGTCATAACCTCTAAGGGTTCATGGTAGCCCAATCAAAAAATCCATAGTAACTCTTTCCCATTTCCACTCTAGAATTTTGATCTTTTGTAGTAGTCTTGCGGGTCGCTGATGCTCAACTTTAACATATTGACAAGTCAAACAACTAGAAACAAAGTTAGCAACATCTTTCTTCATACCTTCCCACCAGTAAAACTATTTTAGGTCATGATACATCTTAGTGGAACCAGGGTGTATGGTGTATCAGGAGTTGTGAGCTTCCTCAAGGATAACTTGTCTCAACCCATCTACGTCTGGTACGCATAACCAATTACCTAGTCGCAGAACATCATCACATTCAATAGTCATCTTTTTATTTTTACTAGTTAGGACCTCATCTTTGTATTGGCATAATTTCCCATCCTCATATTGAATGGCCTTTATGCGCTCTACTAATGAAGATTTTGCTTGCACACAAGCCAACAATGTATCTGAATCTTTCACCCGAAATCTAACACATGTGCCTTCGAGTTTATGCATATCCTTCACTAACAATCTCTTCTCAGGAGCTATGTGTGCCAAACTTCCCATAGATTTTCTACTCAATGCATCCGCCACAACATTAGCTTTTCCAGGATGATACAAAATAACACAATCATAATCCTTGAGCAGTTCCATCCACTGACATTGTCAAAGATTTAGATCTCTCTGCTGGAAAATATACTTCAAGCTCTTATGATCAGTATAAATCTCACAAGTTACACCATAAAAGGAATGCCTCCAAATTTTAAGAGCAAATACTACTACAGCCATATCTAAATCATGTGTGGGATAGTTTTGCTCGTGCTTCTTCAACTGTCTCAAAGCACAGGCTATAACATGACCACCTTTCATGAGAACACATCCTAATCCCACTCTCGAAGCATCACATAAAATCGTGAATCCTTTAGAACATGATGGTAAGGCTAATACTGGTGCAGTGGTCAAACATGTTTTGAGTTTCTGAAAACTCTGCTCACATTCTTCTGTCCACTGGAATTTCACATTTTTCTGTGTTAACTTGGTCGATGGGGTTGCTATTTTGGAGAAATTTTGCACAAAGCACCTGTAGTAACTTATCAAACCTAAAAAGCGACGAATTTCTATAGGTAAAGTAGGTCTAGGCCATTTCTATACAGCTTCTGTCTTTTTAGGATCCACCTCAATTCTATCCTTGGATACAACATGCCCCAGAAATGCTACTGAGTCTAGCCAAAATTCACACTTTGAGAACTTGTCATATAGCTTATGTTCTGGCAATTTCTGCAACACAGTCTTCAAATGATTCTCATGTTCTTCTTAGCTACGAGAATATATGAGGATGTCATCAATAAATACTATCACAAACTTTTCTAGGAACGGCTTGAACACCCTATTCATCAAGTCCATGAATGCAGCCAAAGCATTTGTCAATTCGAAAGGCATCACTAGGAACTCGTAGTGTCCGTACCTAGTTATGAATACTGTCTTGCAAAATATCTTCTTCTATTATCCTAAGCTGATGATAGCCAGTCCGAAGATCAATCTTCGAAAAGTGGACAGCTCCCTACAACTGATCAAATAGGTCATCTATATGAGGTAAAGGATACTTGTTACGTATTGTTACCTTGTTTAGCTGCCGGTAGTCGGTGCACCTTCTTAGAGACCCGTTTTTCTTCTTTACGAACAGTACTGGTGCACCCTATGGTGATACACTTGGTCTAATAAAATTCTTATCTAGCAAGTCCTGCACTGTTGTTTTAGCTCCCTCAGCTCCGTTAGTGCCATACGATATGGTGGTATAGATATTGGTAGTGTCTCAGGTGTTAAATAAATACCAAAATCTATCTCTCGCACCGGAGGTAACCCTGAAAAATCCTCAGCAAATACATTAGAAAATTCTTTTACACTAGTACCTTTTCCAAGCTAAGTGTTTTCTCTCTAGTGTCTCTTACCATAGCTAAGAGACCCATGCAACCTTTCTTCAGTAATTGTTGGGCCTTCATAAGAGATAAAATCTTACCAACCTCTGGAACTTGACCCCCTTTTAGTAAAAAAGTAGGTTCATTGGGTATTTGAAACTTGACCCCCTTTTAGTAAAAAAGTAGGTTCATTGGGTATTTGAAACTTGACCCCCTTTTAGTAAAAAAGTAGCTTCATTGGGTATTTGAAACTTGACTGTTTTTGCATGGCAGTCAACTGTAGCATAGCAAGGAGATAACCAATTCATGCCCATCAACACATCAAAGTCAATCATATCAAGTACTATCAGGTCAGCTAGAGTATTTCTACCCTCTACTCGAATCTAACATTCTCGATACACATATTCAACTAACAGAGAGTCTCCCACGGGAGTAGCAACAAGAAAAGGATAATTTAACATCTCTGGCTATCTATCAAACCTCAAAGCAAAGTAATAAGACACATAGGAGTGCATAGATCCTTGATCAATCAAAGCAATTTCATCAAATGAACAAACTGAAAGAATACTTGTAACCACTGCATTTGAGGCCTGAACATCTTGTCTAGTTAGTGCAAAAAATCTCGCCTGGCCTCTACCAGCATTCCTCTTTCCCTGATTCCAGTAGCACGATCTCCAACACCTCGACCTCTATTTCCTGTACCCGAAGTGTTACGAGTAGCCTGAGTAGGTGCAACTAATTGGACAGAAGACTGGCTTGAATTCTTCAGAGGCTTGGGGAAGTCCCTCGGTTGATGTCCCAATTGGCCACAGTGAAAACACCCTCCACTCAACACACGATATTGGCCCAAATGTGCTCTGCCGCATGGCTGGCAGGATGGAGTAGTGGCATACATCTTCCCAGAACTCTGATGTTCAGATGATGATTACGGTCCCTTATTTCCCTATCTTTGATGTGGTCTATATGTGGACTATGATACCATATCTATCCTAGTTTGTGCACCTTGTTGTTGCTATCCTATATCTCCTACTCTGTGATTTGTACTAAAGCTGCCACTGAAAGATCCCTATTTCTTGTCCTTCTTGCGTACATCATTGGTTGTACGTTTATGACGTCCTTTATTTTCTATCTTTCTAGCAAGGTCAACTGCATCTGAGTATGTCAAAGTCTTCATCTGTGGAGCTACTTGTAATACCCTAGAAAGGCCTAAGAATAGACCCGGGAGTTGAAGTTGAAAAGTGTAGAAAATTGGCAAAAACATCACAGGACGGGTGACCCTATGACTCGTGGTAGGGTGTCACGAGTCGTCAGAAGCTGTCATGGGTTGGGAATCTCTAGGGAAAAGTTGCAGGAAGAGGGGTGTCACGACTCGTGGTGGTAAACCATGAGTCGTTGGTTGGAGTCATGGTGCGAGGAGGACTTCAGCAGTTGGGGATACAACGGGTCACCCCACGACCCGTTGTGAGCTAGGATGAATCGTGGTCACCAGTTGTGGGTTGAGTAGTGGATTTTCTAGTAGATCCAACGGATGGAAACTATGACTTGTTGGAAGTCACCATGAGTCGTGGTGAGACTCGTGGGAAGGAAAGCCAGGTTTGGTCAAGGAGTTGGCAACAGTCGACCCAACGACTCGTCGTTTGAAGTAACGACTCATCTTGAAGAGTCATGGGAAGAATCCGAGATGTGCTTTGAGGCAGTGGACCTGATGACTCGATACCACGAGTCGTGGTTTGTTGTCACGACTCGTAGGTTCGGTCTTTGGTCCAGTCGGGATAGTTTTCAGGAAGATTATTTTAAGGGAATTTTCAACTTTTCGTCCTATACTACGTCGTTTTGGGCTCTACCTTGCACGATTTTAAGGGTTCTTCTAGACCTAAACCCTCATTCTCTCAATCTCCTTCTTCCTCCTCTTTTCTCCAAAGATTTTAGGAAATTCCCAAGGTGTTCTTTAAGCTTCAAGAAAGATAATCAAGCGGGGTTTTCGTCTACCAGGTATGTAGGACTTCAACAAGGATATCTTTTCATCCTTATGCCCCAAAATGTTTTCAATAAGAACCCGACTTAAATTATTTAGAATATCATGAGCTAGGGTTTTGAATAATGAATAATTTCTTCCTTATCCTTTTCTAAAATGTTAATATTTACTACAATTATGGAATTTGTTTCAAATGTCGATGTGATGGGTTGTTGGGATGTGGATTATATGTTGGGAATGCATGAAGGTAACATGTCGATCGTAAATTGGCTTGAGTAATGAATGGGTATTTCTTATTGTTCAATTAATTTTGCGTATTCACGTATGAGAATGATGAAATGATGGAAATATGGGCTGAATATATATGTGTGTAGCATGTTCTTCCTAAGTCAACTTGAGAAATGAATGTGAATGGTCATGCCTTCCTTGATTATCGTGGAAATTCTTGACCATGATGAACGTGTGATGTGATTATGACGTAGATGACCATGCTAAGTTGAGTAAGAGTTGTGGGCTTGAGTAATTGAAGTAAACTATGTGCCATCACCATGTTTTAGATTAAATCAATTGGGTATGAATATATTTCATCTCCATTGTTGAACTATGAAGTTTGGGTGGATTCTATATTGTTTTTCTTATTAAAATTATTTTTATAAAATCCTAGAATCTAAAACGCCCGTGGCTAGAGAGTTCATAAATGGGGTGATTGTGACAAGTGTGTGAAAAGGGCTATGAACTAATTACATGAAGTTTTGCATCCTTGATAGATTATGAGTCGAGTTCTATAAATCATGTTGGATCTTAAATTACCTATTGAATGAGGTGAATACTGAATCAAGATGCCATGATAGAATAATGCTAGTACGAATTTATAGCATGCTAATAATGTGATGTTAAAGCTAATGAGGGAGTTGGTTTTGTAATAATGTGAATCATGATGATTGAGCTTGTTATTAACATGTCGAGTTGTGAATCCATGCTTATTTGAGAGATAGAATTAATAGATGCTAGTGGATAATGTCTTACCTAGACGCTAGTGGAGAATGTCTTACCTAGACGCTAGTGGAGAATGTCTTACCTAGACGATAGTGGAGAATGTCTTCATGTAGTCAGTCGGGACTCACATCCCTAGCCAGTTGAGCATTTTATTTTCCATGCTTGTTCGGGACCTTCTTTTAGTCAGTGACTCTCTATATTAGAGCTTTCTCTCTCCCAATGATAGTCAGGGATTCTCTCTAGTTGAGAATGTTTCCCCTTTGATAGTCAGGAACGCTTCCTTAGACCGTTAAGGACTCCCCCTTAGACGTCAGGGACCCTTTTGATATCAGTCACGGCATCACACTCTATATTATTCCTGATTATTACTTTTTGCACATCAGCGGTTGCTACAGTAATGCATGACTTTATAATGTGGTTATGTTAATTGGATCTGTGAACCTTGTGTAAGATTGTTGTACTTCACTGCTATTACGTTGCTATTAATATGTTTTATATTACTTCTCTCTTGCTAATATTATGAGTTAGGTTACTTACGTTTCCTGCATACTCAGTACATTCCAAGTACTAACCGCACGTCTCTTGTGCTATATCATTTCATGATATAGATTCAGGTCTCCAGGCTCTGCCGCGTGGTTAGATACGCTACCCCATTCTCCCAGCTGTTAGTGGTGAGTCCTCATCCTCTGAGGATGTGAGTAGCATTCTGGTTTTATTTTTTTTTCAGTTTTCAGTCTTTTGGAGTTAGCTGGGGGCTTGTCCCAGCAACTCATCAGTTTTAGTAGAAGGATTTCAGACTTGTTAGACAGATTCAACATTGTATTTAAATGTTGTTCAAGTATCGTTATGGTTTATATCAGTTCCTTGTCATTTCTTCTGCTTATTCATGATGTTAGATGTTCCTTATGTTAAGTGTATGCTATGATTAAGTCATGGATCGACTTGGAGCTTTTCGGGGTTTCTTGTCCCGTGTCTACGATCCGGGTCTACTCTCAAGTCGTGACACTACTGCACTTTATAGACGACCAACCAACCCATTAACAAACCTCTAAACCTGAGTTGCTTCGCTAGCCACTAAGAAAGTAGCATATCTAGCCAGCTTACAGAATTTGGTGTTATATGTTGACACATCCATATCTGGAGTCAGAACCAATCTCTCGAACTCCCTGGCATATTTCTGCCTCATATTGTCAGGAAGAAAGTGATCCATGAACAACTTGGTGAACTAATTCCATATCAATGATGCTGCTCCTACAAGCCTTCCTAGCAGTATGGTTTCATACCATGTATTAGCCATGTCCTCTAGTTTGTATGCTGCATGCTCCACAGCTCTCTCACTGGAACACCCTAGTGCTTGTAATGCCTTGAGTTCCCCATCCATGAAACTCAGAGGGTCAGCTGAACTATCAGAACCTGTGAATTGTGGTGACTTCAACTTCAGGAATTCTTGCAAAGATACCTCTTTATTCCCAAAGTATAAGTCTGTGGGGTTGCCTGAGATGGTGGCGGGGTCTGAGCTGGTGTAGTGTTTTGTTGTCCAATCCTCTCTTGCCTATCCATTCTGTCAACCTAGCTCTCTATGGCTCTCTGCATGGAGATAAGTGCCTTTGCAGTAACACCCTCATGTGATGGTGGAGGTGGACTAGCACTCTTTTTAGGAGTAAGATCTCTTGTAACTCTCATGGCGATACTACGACCCCTTGTTGTGGTATTATGACCCCTGCTACGAGCTCCGCCTCTTCCCCTAGCGGTGGAATTAGGTGTTGGTGAGGTTGTTGTAGCTCTGCCATTAGATTTTTGAGTTTGAGCAATCTAGTTAAGAAAATAAATACTATTAGATTCATCTAGTTGGTTCTAAACATTGCACATGTACGTAGGAATAAGAAAGAAAGATAAGATTGTCCTATCATGCTCTCGTAGAATCACGATTATAGAAACGGCCGGCTACATAACCATAATTGAGATTCTACAACTAACATGTGCTCCATTAGTCACAGGAATAACCTAACTTAAGGCTCTAATACCAACTTTGTCATGACCCAAATAGGATCATGACTGGCGCTAAGGGATAGAACCCCAAAGCAAGTCTTAACAGAAATTTTGCAGAAAATCGGGCAGAGTTTCTCCTGTTTTTGGGCCTATCCAAATTTTACCTATCTCAGAAATCCCCAAGCAATCCAATAATATCACCAACACATACCATGATATCAGCCAACATTCTATTCAAAATGTCACAATAACAATATTCATCTCCAAATACGATAATAAGTCTAATACTAGTCACAAGTCTATCATAACGAATGAATACTCATGACTCTAATGGAATGACTATGGAGAGACTCTAAGAGTTCAAAAGAAGAGACCATAACAAATAAGAAGACTTCTTGCCTACGCGAAGCAATGCAGGGCTCACCAAAAACTGTCAACTCGTATGCTCTAGTTAATGAAATCCTCACCCACATCACCTGTAGTCTCTAGAAAAATAATAGCGGGGAGTGAGTCGCTAGCTCAGTGAGTAATAACACTTAATCACAACCATTTTTATTTGGGACAAGTTAAAAAACATGCTAGTAAGATAATAAGAAAATATCATGAAATAAAATGTCCTTTGAGAAACGGTAACAATAATCGCTCTTGTCTGTTTCATGTAAACATAAAGTAATTAACCATTTGCTAATAAAATCCGTAAATACTATCATATCGAATCTAATGTGTTGGGAGGTTTCCAAGGATGAATCATGTAATCAGTGTGTCTCCCTACCTTGAGAGATAGCGAATAACTATATGCTAGTTTTACCTTCCCACTAGCGAGGGCTGTAACGGAAATCGGTAAATACAAGGTGCACCAGGTCTAACGAACCTGCCGTTAGCTACGGGATCCATCAAGGTCTACTTCCATTTATACTTTTATTTGTAAGTCGTAAATACTCATATGAAAGCATTCTCACACTCATTTAGGGCACTTAAGTTCTTATAAAATCATGTACTTTCTTTTCGGTAAGGATAATCATCTCAAGTAACAGTAAAACATGTTTAGAAATTGTGAGAACATCTAATAATGGTAAACAAATCAAAGAAATATTTTCATACCATATCAAGTAAAAGACTTGTCCCACATGCAATTTCAAAGCATTCGGTAACACATTACTTGTAAAATCATGATAAATCATGCAGATTGTGAAAATATAAATTGTGGTAAGGTCACTACTCACTGTACTCATGTCGAAGTATCAACTCATCACCTCAAACACACAGTATGACCTCCTTCAATCAATCTATATCCATTTCATATCAATCTCGTGTTAGTTTTCTCGTTTAGGTTAGATCATAACTAATTGAAAATATCCAATCCTCGAAATTTCAAGTTTAACCATCAATATCTAATTAAAATTATTAATGCCATGAGTAATTTAATTGTTCAAAATCTATAAAATTTTAGCTAATTCATATAATTTATTCGTCCAAATCGCACCCAAATTTCTCTAAAGTTATGCTTAAAGCAAACTAAAATAACTTTCCTATCCATTCTATTTTCTTTGGTGTATGCCAAAATATAGAAGTTTATCCTCCAATCTTCTAATTTACTCACTCAATTCATGATAATTTAATAGATTCTTCTTTTCTTTTTCTAACCCTTGATTTTTAAACTCTCAACTCCAAATTTGATAGTCATGGGTTATATGAATTAAATCNTCCAAATTTGATAGTCATGGGTTATATGAATTAAATCTATAAATTAAGTTGAGAGATTTACCTTTTTCTTCTCCTTCTCTATAAAACTATTTATCCAAGTCTTGAATTACCTCCTCTTCATGCTCCCTTTCGGGAAAAATTGTGCTCACACTCACTTTTTTTTTTCTTTTGGCTTCAGCAGAATGCCCTTCTGTTTTTTTTTTGTTTGTTGCTGCTGCTGATGGTATTCCCCTTCCCTATCTTGGCCCATTTTTTTCTATTGAATGTGCCTTGGCCCATATGATCCCTTTTATTTTTTCTTAAAAAAAAGTAAATTAATTTTTTTTAACGGGTATTACACCGTAGGAACTCCATACTCCTCTCTCTCAAGTCAAAAACTAGGGTTCTACTTTCTCCTCAGAATTCAAGCTTCTTCTTCGGAATTACTTCTACAAGTATGTGGGACTTCAAGAAGGGTCTCCTTCCACCCTTGTGTCACGAAGGTTTCAGAAAACCCTAGCTATTAGTTATTCCCTAGAAATCATGATTTATCATATTTCTTCAAGTTGTTGAGTTTTTTTCTACCTCTCCTATGCTTCAAGTTTCAGGACTAGATTTATGATATATAGATATATCCATGTTATTATTTAGTCATTATAGTACCTTGACCATGACTTCCATTTTAAACTGATATTTTAGAGAAGTTGCTCATAAACTAGTTTTACCTTAATATCACATGATTTGCCAAAATGTATATGATGGTCATGAATTACTCTCAATTTCATAACGTATTTCCATGATTTCATACTCGCATTTTTTAAAGGTTTAGCCCCCACAATTCAGTACTGTTATTGAAAATATAGTTTGTTTGGAATATATTATTCTACCATGATCTCAGTATGCATGATTTTTAATATGAGTTAATCGTAAGATTTTACTTATGATTCTAGTATGATATGCATGTTCGGTGTTCTTTAGACTGTCATGACATTTTTAGATAAAGCAGTTTTGACAAGTGTTAGAAAACCGGTTTCCTGCATAGCTCTTTAGACTGTCATGACACTTTCAGATAAAGAAGCTTGGACAAGTCTTAGAATACCAGTTTCCTGCATAATTCTTTAGAGTGTCATGAAACTTTCAGATAAAGAAGCTCTGACAAGTCTTAGAAAACCAATATTTTCAGTTATCAAGTCCTTTAGACTCTAAGGACTCTCCCAGATAAGTAGTTCTGACTTAGTCTTAGGACGTCAATTTTGAGCTATCAGTATAGTTAGATATAATTAGGTTTTTAGTTGGGGAATAGTACTTAGCACTGAGCGGGCTAGGGTTCCATCGCCCCTAGGTTTCCATAAATACATGCCACCATAGGTCTTTAGCCCGAATGGGCCTCAATTAGTGATCATACAAACTAACCACTATACCCTAGAAAGGTATAATGGGCTCTATTCAATGGGGTGTATACATCGAACTCTACGTCTAGCTCACGTGGTTATATGTCGATTAATAGGCTCTCCCACAGTACAATTTCAGATTCAGTTTGGTACATTTTTCAGTTACAGTTATAGCTTCAGTTTCAGTACATGTAGATGATCCTTAAATCAGGTTAACTTGCATTTTTATTAGTTGTTTTTCAAACCAGCATATCATTTCAATATTTATGCATCTTAGATAGGGTAAATGTACTTCACCCCAGTTCATGTATCCATTTATATATATAGTATAGTCTCTTCTCAAATTAATAGCATGTTTCAGTTTCAGTTGCATTTCTCACATACTCAGTACATTCAAAGTACAAACCGCATACTCTTTATATTCTATATCATTTTATGATATAGGCTCAAGTACCAACCTCAGCTTCACAGCTAGCTTCACTGGTGATATCCAACAGCTGATAGTGGTGGGTCCTCATCTTTCGAGGACTGGAGTCTTTATTTCAGTTATCATAATTTCCATTTTACAGACTTTAGAGTTAGCTGGGGACTTGTACCAACAACTTATCAGTTAGTAGAGGCTTTCAGACAGTGTAGTATCAGTTTTAGCTTATTATTATCTGTGTCATTTAAAACTCTAGTATTTACCAGATTTTATCTTTTCTCATAAAAGATTATTTTTACACTTAAATAGCTTCTGCTCAGTTTTCTATTTAAATTCTACTATGTTAGTAATATGCTATGCGATGGGTTAGCTTTAGATCACTTGTGACTCTAAGTATTATGTCGCATTCAGGGTGTAGACTCGAGTCATGACAAAATGAAGTGGGAGCTCAGGGTTAGGAAATAGGGTTTGAGCATTTGGATTCCGAGGAGGAGGCAAACTTGTTGGATAATCAGGTGACGGATTTTTGGGTCAACGCCCAAGGGTCTGGTCAGGACACTTGGCGCCAAGGCTCCAAAAATCAAGGTTGAAACTAGTATAGAGACAACTCCAACAGGAACAGGTATAGGGATAGGAGTAGAGGTCGTGAGCGAGAACGCGAGTAGAGAAAGAATGATGGCTACCGCAACAACCACATAGGCTTTAATGTTCCTCCAAGGGCTCGGAAGGGTGATGTTGGACCCTCAAAATTGGAGAGGATGATGGCTGAGTTGTTGAAGAAGGCAAAATCCACAGATGATCAGCTAAAGGATATTGGGGGAGACATATATGGCATGAGCCATAAAGTTAAATCGCATGCCACAATGATCAAGAAAATTGAACAGCAGTTGGGCAGATGTCTGCATCCCTAAACCAAAGGTAGAAGGGTACACTTCCTGGTAACACAATATAGAATCCAAAAAATGATAGTTACTATATGGATGTGATGACTAGGAGTAGGAAGACCACCATTGACCCTCTCGTAACAGTTGTAGTTGAGATTAAAAGACAAAAAGAGATTGAGTTGGATGATGAGGAAAAGATTGTTGAATAGGTTATTGCAGGTGAGGCTGATTTGACTGAGGTCCGGCTTATGTGAAGGAGTCTAGAGCTGACAAAGGGAAGGCAAAAGAGGCCACACAGATCTCAGGCCTATCCCTTTACCACTGCAAATATTCCCTCAGAGGATGAAAAAGAAAGAGGATGATGGGATGTTCTAGAAGTTCTTGTTAATGTTGAAGTAGTTGTCTGTTGACATCCCATTAGTCGAGGCATTGGAACAGATGCTTGGGTATGCTAAGTTCATGAAAGATCTGATAACTAGGAAGAGATCCGTGAGCTATGATCTGATTGGTAACTTGCATCAATGCAGTGTCATAGCCTCACGGGTCCTTGCTCAGATGAAGGAAGACCCAGGTGCCTTTACTATCTCGTGTACGATTGGAGATTTTGAGTTTGGTAGGGCATTGTGTGACTTGGGTGCTAGCATCAGCTTGATGACTTTAACTATGTTTAAACAGATGGGCTTGGGAGCCCCCACACTGACTATGATGCGGCTATTAATGACCGACCGCACAGTAAAGAAGCCAGTGGGGATCCTATAGTATGTGATAGTGAAGGTGGACGGGTTTATCTTCCTAACTAACTTCGTGATCTTGGATTCCGAGGTGGATTTTGAGGTCCCCATAATCTTGGGTCAACCATTTCTTTCCCATGGGAGAGCCCTAGTGGATGTTGAAATGGTCCAGCTGAAGTTTAGGCTGAACAAAGAAGAGGTCACCTTCAACATATATGGTAAATAAAGCAACCAAATGAGTTCTAGGTAGTTTTAGCAATTGAAGATGAGTATGAGTTTCTTGACGAATTCTGAGTAGTCAAGAGACTTGTGTTGTGTCACGATGATAAATTAGGCACTTTTGGGAGGCAACCCATGAGGTGGTTTGGTGAAGTCTGAGTAACCGAACCACCTACGTCGTGCTGCAATGTTAAATCAGGAGCTTCTTGCGAGGCAACCAAAGTATCTTGACTATTGGGTGTTTAATGTGCAGGTGAAACAAAAATTGATAGGAGAAAAATATAGGATGGGTCTGGACTATGAGCCTCAGTATGAACTGTAACATGATTGTATATCTCGTAGTCCCGTCCATGGTGAAAGCAGAGACTTGATATGGTGCATAAGTTCATACTATGGTTGGTCATTATGAATCATACCTTTATGGTACGAGTCGTAGTACTCGCAGTCGTGAAGAACTTCCCTAAAAGTGCCAAAGTACTGAAGTGTGACCTACGAGTCCTGGAACGGGTTGTGGCATTCTAGTATGACTCGTAGGTCCTCATGTGAGTTTTCTCAATCTCTAGGTATGAGTCCATGGGACGAGTCGTAGGTATGACCTATGAATCATGGCACGAGTCATGACGGACTATCTAAAAGAAATATCCCAGCTGACCCAACTCGACCCGGATTTTTATAACCACCCCTAACCTATTTAAAATCAAAATTTTGGACTAAACTTCCCACAAAATCACAAACACAACCCATGATCATCTCCCCTCAATCCTAAATCATCCATAACTCATGAGAAAACTTGTTTGAGCTTGAATCTGTGCAAATAAATTTTCACAAGCTAGTTGAACTCCTAGCTCAAACCCCAAGCAAGCAAGAATCATTTCAAGAACTTGAAAATAACAAGTGATAACTCTTCATCTTAAATTCTTGCTAGCATTAGCCACATTTGTACTGTGATTCCTCCACTCATGAAAATGAGGAAGAGGAATGTGATTAGAGGCTAAGTATGAATATGTATTGATAGGTTTAGGATATAAAAATGCTCAAGGACTTAAAGTAATTTTTGGTCTGGGAGTTAATGGGAATAATGAATGATGGGGATTGAGTGGGCAGGTGAAAATGGTGTAGTGTTCATCAATGGGTTGGGGAATTCTGACTACCCATCTCAAAACATGTTTGCCTCCACATCTGATAATGCATAAGTAGAGGACAGGCTTCACAAGTCATCCTATAACTCCTAGTATTGTACTACGACTCATAGAATGATTCATTGGGACTGTCCCAGTTCATAAAAAAATATGGTACGAGTAAGATTCGTGGTATCTCACTACGAGTTATACCAAGTAATTGTACCACGAAACAGTAGGGGTCAAAATCAAAAAGCAAAACTACAACCCCTAGTACGACTAGTAGAATCATACTACGAACCGTGATAACTAGTCATACTAAAAAAACAAATAGTTCAAATTTTAAATGTTCATCATAAGGCCATCAGTACGAATCATACCATCAAGGTACGAATCGTACAATGAGTCGTGACTGGGACAAAAATGCACTACGAGTTACAATACGGATGGTAACACCTAGGTACGACTCATACTGATGAATCATAGTATGATACATGACATAAATTTTTTGCTTCTTTTCTCTGAGATCACAAGTACTAATCTTTCTTTCCACAGTTACAATGAAAATCAAGAAGAGAGCAACAAATAAGGCCCAGAACAAGGAGGCCAGAGCTAAGGTTGCAGCTTGAAGGGCCCTGAGGGATGAGGCCTCTGCATCCAAGCAGGAGAAAGACACCTCTAGTGGTTTGGTGGAGGAATATCAAGTAGACACAGATGAAACTGATGATCCACGAACCACTAGGGTACAGGCCAAGGCTCAAGCCATAGCTACTTCAGCCATACCAACAGAAGCTCCCCAATATGAGGAAGGAACTGAGGAGCAGCCTCAGGAGTCCGACAGTGGCTCAAATGAGGAAGAGAGGCAGATGAGGTCAACTCTGAGGATGGGAACAAAAGGATGATGATGATCAAACCCCACCTCTAGAGATCCACACTATCTGGTCAAGTCTGAGATTGAGGAGGCTGCAAGAGGGCTACACAGCAGATTGGATAGCTTTAAGCTACGACTCAATGAGCGGCTAGCTAAGCGGCCAAATGTGGGGAGCTTGAGAGATGAGATTAGGTTGCTAAGGAGTCAGGTAGTTGAGTTGTCATCTAGGCAGCCGACATATTGTGAGCCACCACTATGTCACTATTTGAGGATGGGCTAGAAGAGGAGCTTGATCTAGGGGCATTCTAGGCTCTTAAGCTGGATGGTGGAGAGAGGGTAAAGATGAGAGCCATGGAGGTAGTTCATAAGGAGACCTCCAGGAAGAGAAAGAGAAGATAAAGGAAGGAGAACAAGTGAGTGGTAGCATCCATCCTACAGACTCATGACGAGCACATGTGTGACCTGTAGGAGAGAGCTAGAGGAGCCGAGAATTTAGCTGCTGTACCCAGCGAGCTTGTGGGTGGAAAGGACCCTTCAGGTGATCCACATTTAGCCCAGATAGATAGATAGGTCGCTGAGGTGTCCAAGACTGCTGAGGGGGCGACCACAACTCTTGACACCATATTATTGAGTGCGCCATCCACTGCTAGCGCCACAATTGCAACGGAAGGGAGTGTGACTTCACACCCGCCTCTATAGGATGATAGGAGCACTTAGAGCGCCACAGGTATGCTCCTTCCTTAGTTTTCATTTCCTTTCTTCGGTAACAAAGCATTTTTCAAAAAGTGTAGGATGTATCTGTCTTTTTGGTTTCTGATTCATCCGAGGGTTTTCGTTGCGTGTTTTTTTCCCTTAGACATTATATTTAGTAGAACTGACATGTTTAAGATGTTTTATTTTAGTTTAACTAGCAGTACCTTAGGAGTACTTAAAAACTAATAAATGCACATGTGTTTGATGTTTTGAAATTGTTGAAAAAATGACACTTTTTAAAATTTTGGTTGTATAGCTAGCTATGTTTGTGGACTATGAAGCATGATCAACGTGGATCTTTTTGTGGTATTTAAATGATTATAATGATTAATTATAGCTTAGTTGTGCATGAACCAGATAGGTAGTGTATGATGCAAACCTGTACCATGTGTGAGTAAGGTTCTTACTTAGTTCGATGTTGTGTAAGTGATCTAGAACTCGTTTGTTTGGTCTTTGCTTAGGTTATAGGATTGTTATCTAGGAAAGGATCATAAACCATTTTTTAATTAACTCACTTTTAGCCTAAATTGGTCTACCAAATGAATAAGTATCCCTTGATCCAAATGTTTGAGCTTTAATTGACCATTTTTCTTTGATAGCCCATTCACCTTCACACTTATTTATAATGAACCTGTTTTGATCTTGGTCTCTCCTTGGACATTGTGAACCTCAACTCAAGCAAAATGCCTAAGTTGATGGTGGATATTGTAGGGGTGCGTAAGCTGTAGGGGGGAATAAAAGGAGAAAAAGTTAGTCAATGAAAAGTGGGTGTGGTGTGAAAGAAAAAAAGAGAAGGAAAAAGAAAAAGAAAAGAAAAATCTTTAAAAAGAGAAATAAGAGAAAAGTGAAAAAGAAACCACACCCACTAGTTGAAAGAGGAATGAAATGGAGAAAAGAGGAGAAAAATTAAGAAAAATGGAAAGGAAAAAAAGTGGAGCCAAAATTGTGTAGTGCTAAGAAGGGTTAGTCACTATGTCCATATCTATCATACCCAACCCGAGCCTACATTACAAGCTGATAAAATTCCTATAGTGATCCTAGCTTGACTATTCGAAAAGCTAGAGTAGAGAAAATAAGAGCAAGCCAACGGTATCACCTGTGCAGTATTTGAACTTCTTTGTGAGAATGGGAGCTTTGCTTGATAGTCCTGGTATTTTATGTATGTAATCTTGGTTCCACCAAAATGTATCATGCCTTTCGGGAAATCTACTGGT
>JACEIK010003084.1:36604-50870 GCA_018107945.1 Datura stramonium | reverse complement strand
GGCTTACAATATTTTCGATGCTTAAAATTTAAGAAAAATATTTAGTCTTAGGTATGTTTATATGGGTATGAAGTCAATTTACCTTGTTTTTAGGGAAATCATGTTTTGGAGTTGAATTCTGGAGAAGAAGAGGAAAACGTGCAGAAAATGGGCCAAGTGCAGTTCTCAGAATGACCAGTACCTTGGTGGTACGAGCCATACCTTATACTCATGATGAAATCCAGAGGAGATGCACAAGTGTTGGGGACAAGTACGACTCTTGGTAAAAGCCTAAAATCATGGTACAAGTCATACCAAGGAGTCGTGGAAAAATTCAGAAGCAATGCACTTGTCTGAGTTCCTAGTATGAATGGAATGCACGAGTCGAGCCGTGGTGAACTCCACTGAGCATGTCAAGTTGGAAGATCCCAAGGTATGATTAGAGACTACGAGTCATAACATCAATGTACAAACCATGCCATGACTCATGAAAAACTTCAGAGGATGCCAGAAATCACAAGATCAGACCATGACAGGAAACATACGACTCGTAGTGTTATTGTACGACCCGTACCAACTTCCAGGACTTAACCGATTTCAAGATTGCTTTGGATAGTATGGATGGAAACCATGACTCATAGCTTCATGCTATGGCTCGTAGGTTAGGTCCACGACAGTTCCCCATTAATTTAGGAAAGATTTTCAATTATTTGTATAAATAATTTTCAGGTTATTTTCTTGAGAGAGACCGATTCATTATTGTGTAATTGTGATTTTTTGTTTTCCTAACACTACTTGGAGATCAAATACACGAATTACTTGAGATTTATTTCATTGTTCTTGAATTGATCATACTTTGATTGTGCAATAATCAGTTGTGTTTTTCTTCAATCATCGCTGTAAGTTGTTAATTATGTTTTCTTTTATGAAATATAATTCTTTTTCTTGCAATCATGAATAGTTAAAACCTCCACAACTAGGGTTGTGAGAACCATGATGAATTAACTAACTAGAGTTAACATAAAGTGACTTTAAACCAATACAAATGCTTTTATTCTTCATCTCTTCATCATAAACGTTCCTTAATGATGCACAACATTAGGACTTGCCCGAATTCCCTACTTGCTTGAACCTAGAGATGTAGATATTAGGAAAAAAGAAGAACCACAAAGCCTTGAACTTTACGCTTCACTGAGTAACTTGAGTTATGGTCGCAGGATAGTTAATTTGGGATAATTGATAACAGTTAAAGTGCAAACACTCAAGTTACCTAATTCGGTGATTGTGTATAGTCATCCAATAGGAACAAATCAGTTTTTTTGAGGAATCTATGTTATCAGTTCTACAGGCTAAGTATTGAGATATATCACTAGTTTAATAACCCGAAGTTGTTATGAATCTATGCTTAACACTTCCCTAGTTAATTGCATAAACTTGATCACAACAATAATTTACCACTTTCTTACTTGATTCTTTCTTTATATTAGGAAATAATTGTACTAAAAGCATATATACTAGCATTATTCTATATATCCTGACCATATTTTCTGTGGGATCAACCTCAACGTAGTTGGGTTCTTTATTGATAATGTTCGCGTCATAGTCTTACAAGGGTATGATTTGATAATTATCAATCCCCACAGGAATTTGATAACATTCGTGGAACTTAGTGAGAACTTCCATTATCAAAATATTTCAGATGAATATGTTAAGCTCACTTTGTTCTTGTTCTCATTGATTGAAGAAGCAAAGAATTGCTTCAGAATGATCCAGCAGGGTCCATCTCACTTGGGAAGCTCTTTGCAACAAGTTCATAAATAGGTTTTTTTCTTCGAGGAGAACAAAGGAGTTGAGATGAATGATCTCAGGATTCATTCAGAAGGACGGTGAGACCTTGGTTCAATCTTGGGAGTGATACAAGGGATACTTGCGAGATTGCCCACACTATATGCTGCCAAAGAAGATCATTGGGCACAACTTCATAGAGCGGTTGAAGCCAGAGTCTAATATTCTACTTGATGCTACCGCACAGGGGAAAATATTGTTCAAAAGTTAATTGATATAGAGGCTTTGTTGAATCGCATGTCAACTTGGAACCAAGATTGTCAGAATTCAGGCAGAGGTTTTACAGCAACCAAAGTTCCAGGGAAACATGAGGTTGATGGTGTAGCGGCAATTGGGGAAGATATTAGTCAGTTGGTGAATGTGATCAAAAAGTTAGTGACCACACCAGTAGTAAGTCTGGTTTAGCAAGTTCATACTCTCTCGTCATCATGTGAGGCATGTGGAGAAAGTCATGCTTATTCAGGTGTTCCACTAAACCCAGAATCTATCTATTTTGTGGGGCAACAAGGTTGTAGGGGAGGTTTTGCAGGGAACAATTATAATTAGGAGTAGAAAAATACAGATAATCCCTCATGGAGAGGAAATCAAAACTTTCAGAGACCTTGAACAACTACTAGAGACCTCAAGACCAGCAGCCTAATAGTTCTTTAGAGGAAACCATGAAGCAGTGGATGGTTCACAGACTTAGGTTGTTGATAAAATGCAAAAATTAGTCCACGAATTAGAGAGGCAAGTGGGCCAATTGTCCATTCAACAGACAAACATAGTTCAAGAGGCACTTTCGAGTAATACTAAGAAGAACCTTAAGGAGAATGTTAGCGCAGTCTCTTTGCGTAGTGGAAAAGAGTTGGATGAAGTGATACCTAGAGATAATAAGGTAGAGGCAGAACAAGTTGCAAAGTCAAAGCAGGAGGTTGGTTAGTCAAGTCACTCATATCCAAAAGTGGTAGAAGTTATACCACCTCCTCCATTTCCACAGATATTTAGAAAGCAAAAGGAGGACGCAACTTGTTAGAAGTTTTTAGATGTCTTGAAGTAGGTGCATGCGAATCTACCATTGTAGAGCTATTGCAAGAGGTTCCAAAGTATGCTAGATATCTTAAGGATATTGTGGCCAATAAATGAAGGCTCACAGAGTTTGAGACTATAGCTTTTACAGAGAAGTGTAGTTCTCATGTGTAAAACAAGAATCTAAAAACGTTGAAAAATCCCAAGAGCTTCACTATTCCATCATCATTAGAAGTTGAGAGGTCGGCTCAACATTGTGTGATCTGCGTGCAAGCATTAATTTTATGTTTTCATCATTTTTCAGAATATTAGAGTTGGGAGAATACATCCCACCACAGTAATTTTGCAGTTGGTTGATAGGTCCATCACTGATCTCAAAGGCATTATTGAAGATATGATGATCAAAGCGGGACTGTTCATCTTGCCGATAGACTTTATCATCCTTGACTACGAAGCTGATGAAGCATTTCCCATTATTTTGGGAAGAGGATTCCTGGCTACAACTGATGCAATTATAAGGGTGACGTCAGACAAGATATCAATGACTCTATATGGTCAAGAAGCGGTTTTTGATGTATTCAGGACAACAAGATTGCCACCCCACTATGAGGAGTTTAAGAATAGCACAATGGTAGAGCCTGGAAGGTCTAAGCAGGCCTTTGAGAAGCATGTGTTTCAAGAAGAACTAGCAGAAACTCAAGTTACAAATCATCTCGTTCAATTGAAGGACTGAGAAGTCTTGCATTGTGCCACGATGTTAAATCAGGTGCTGCATAGGAGGGTGGAGAGAAAATGAAGGAAGTTGAAAAAAAATTAAATCTAGGGCAAAATACCTGGCGTGGCGCGCTAGGTGTTAAACTTTAGAATAAATTTTTTTTCAGGTAGGCGTAGTGGTCGGTGCGCCCGCCAGGGGTATCTTAGACAAAATTTTCTTGGGTCCATGGGTCAAATCGAACCAAGAACCTAAATTAATAAAAACCCATGACCCATACCCTTTAGTTTAATTCTGATTCATCTTCTCTCTCTAAAGAATCAAAAGAAAAGAAAAAAGAGTTGTCTCTCTCCTTCTCTCTCATAGCCATAACTTCCCTTCTCCCATTACTTCATTGTTGGCTTCTCCAAAAAGCTTGGTGAAGCAAGAATCTTCAACTCAAGAAAGTAAATTTCTTTTTTCTTTTAGTATTTAATTTTGTAAGCATGCTCTCATTACCCTTTCTTCCCCAAATTAAAAATTCAAAATTACCATTATTGGGCAAGAAGCTTGAACTTCATAATGTGGGTTTTCATGACTTAAATATCATATGTTCTTCCATAATAATGTTTATCCTTCATTGGGTTGATTGTTTTGGTTGAAATTTTGTGGTTTTAAGTTGGGGGTGTGAAGAGGGTGATGAATAGGTGGTAAATTCATGAAATTAGTGAATTTGGAGTACTTTTATGGAGGAAGAAGTTGCTTGAATAATGTGATGCTTTAATTTTGAAAATATTGGATTGTTGAAAATTCATACTAAGTCATTATGGAAAGTTAGTGAAGTTCATGTAAATCATTGATTGAATATATTATGACTACTTTCACACTTGGGTTGTTGTGAATTGTGAATGAAGAATTAGAAAAGTGAAGTGAGTGGCTAGCTTAAAGCACTCTTGTGAAAAGAAAATAGAAAACAAAAAAGAGGAGTGTGAGGGAAATCATGAACATGGTTTGTAGTGTAAAGTTTGTGAATAAATTGGGTTAATGAGATTTGACATGATTATAGGGGAAGTCTAAGTATCCTATTTGACAAATTCTCACAATTATGCTAGCAAATTAAGTGTGAGGTCTTTTTGCACCTAATATACCTAATTATCTAGTCTTTTTTTTCATGAACTAACTTTGTGTGGTCATTGATGTTGATTGGCAGGTGTTATGGCTTCATGTGTAGACAAAGGCAAGGAGGTAGCAGTCGCCAGTAAGGGGTTGAAAAGGCTCAAGAAGGGAGTTGCATCAAGCTCATCAGCCCAAAAGTCAACCCCCTACTAGGAGGTTTGGCGCCAAAGTTGTGGAGGAGCATGGGATCAAATGGTTCAATGCCTAGAAAGAATCCAAGTATGCCCCAGAGAATTGGATTGATGAGGATTGTCTGGCACTTGAGTTCCCCACCATTCGTGACACTATCCGTGTGTTGGGGCTAAGATATGTGTTTCCTGAGCCAAAGGAGTGCAACCTCACCTTAGTGAGGGAATGTTATGCCAATTGGAACATCCATTATGTATAGAGCACAATGATCAAAGTATGGGGTCAAGTGATTTGTTTCACTGCCAGGTCTTTTAATGCATTCCTTGGCACGATAGTGGTGGACCTAGATATGTATTTCTTGTTACTTGAGAAGCTCTCATATAGTGACATTCACCACACATTGTGCGGAAAGCACTCAGCCGTCTGGTGGGCAAAAGGTGAGAATGGCACTCATTCGACACTCTCATTCTCCTACTTAACTAAGAAGGCCAAAGTTTGGGTCAAGTTGGTCTGTGTTGTACTCCTCCCAGGGACACATACCACTGAGATCACTTGAGAGATAGTATTGGTGTATATGCTGATGAAAGGGCTGTCAATTAACTTTGGATTAGTGCTTAGGGACAACATACAATGGTCTAGGGATTGTTGTCGTTGGAAGTATTGCTATGACAACTTGTTGACTTAGTTCTTGAAAGAGCTTGGTATTGAGGAAGAGGAGGCTGACCTTCATCTACCCGTAGAAGGGCACTTGGCAAGAATAATGATTGATGTTACAAGGGTCAAGGAGCCAACCACCTCATCAACTCTATTCCTCACGCCAACCATGTGCCATGCTCGAGATGACAGTTGGAGAGGTCGTACGTTTGTGTCACGACCCGAACATAGGCCCCGATCGAGACACAGGACAAGAAACCCCCAGAGGCTCCAAGTCGACCCATGGAATGAACATACATCTAACTCAATCATATTAAAGAGAAAGATCATCATAAATAGCATAGAGTAAGTCTAAACAAACACAACTTCTGATTACATACAGAAGCCTAAAACTGAAATACAACTTTGTCCGTAAAGCCTCTAACCCTGACGAGTTGATGGGATAAGACTCCAACTAACTCACTAGAATCATAAAACTAAAAAGACGTAACACAACTGATAAGAAAAGGCCCTCGCAAGATGAGGAATCACCAACTGAGGTTGGGGAAAGCTAACTCTGGGAATTTGACTATCGGGGGGACTGAGCCTGGATGTCGGAGCCTGTATCATAAGACGATACAACATAGAGTATGCGGTCAGTACTTGAAATTTAATGAGTATGCAAGATAAGTAAAATGGAAAATCAAAATACATAAGAGTTCATAAGAGTAGGACAACATAATCATAATGTAAGTATCACAATGTAAACATAAGGGCTCAAGGTTTTCAAAACATTGATAAATCAATCATATTCATAATAATAAGAGAAAAACTTTACTAAAAAAGACTTGATCCAAAGTACATAATCATAACCATGCATAAATCATGAGGAACAATGGGAGATTCTTATAACGGACAAAACCCATATGAGCACACATGGAACTCGGCCTGTAAACCCCTAGTCGGGAGGTTATTCGTACCTTGCCAAGGGTAGAACCATGAAAAGATGCGTGATATCACTCATGAAAGGACCATTCGGGAAAAAGGGACAGGCGCAAAGGAGGTCCCATCATGGCTGCGTTGGCGCGTAGTTCTGAGACTCGGGGTATGCTGGACCCCGAGTCTACTCGATGTTAAATACTACTCCCAAAACATATATAGTGCTTATAGGGTAATAGGAAAGCATAAATGAGATTCATGGGCTAGATAAATCATCATAATCATAAACATGCTTGAAATCCGTGAACTGGCCATGAAATAAGGCCCGTGAGTCGGCCATAATCATAAATCCATAAATCATGAAATTCATGCATACTTGTAAACCATGTATATACTTGATATCTCATAAGTCCATGGTAAGTACTTGAGATAAATCATATCATAAAGCATAAATCATAGTTGGGCTAATTTAGATCAAGATCATAACGAAATCATAACTTGACTTTTCATAAAAACATGCATAATTGGGTATAATTGGATTTCAAATCTATCAATTTATATTTAAAATAGTCGTAAAATCTGCCCATGTATCATAAAATAAAATTTAATACATGAAAGAGATCAACCCATCGATAGATCATATCGAATCTCATAAGGATTGACATAAACCTCATAGATCATGAAACTTGACTTTTAGAATTGGAATTCATGAAATCCGAGAAGAGTTTAGGGCATGAGAGTGAAAGGAACTCTCATTCATAGCCTCACATACCTGGGTAAGTTGATTCTACTCTTTTCCTTGATCACCCAAAGGAAATTGAAGAAGAATTGAGGAAGAACCTTGATGAACTATGTTTGATCACTCTCTAAACCCTCAAACTTGCATGCATGAGTTTTGAATAGGCTAGAATAACTTAACCCATATTAATGCACTCTATTTTGGGCTTAAAACAATGTAGTTTATATCGTAGGAACGTAGGAATTACGGAAAAGCCCTTAATAAACTCGCGGAGAAAAATAGACTGCCAATCCCAACGAAGGACTGGACGAGTCATCGTCACTGGCCACGACTCATGGTCAGCCTTCTTCATGAGCACTGCCAAAGTTCCTCTTAGGGTCACCACTAGAGACTTCACGAGTCATTGCTAGTGACCATGACTCGTGGTCACCTCCCTTCCTCCTCATTACCAAATATCACTTGGGGGTCACCACAGGCGACACCACGACTCGTGGTTTACCCGATGAGTCATGCTGATGACTCGTTAGGTGCATTTCTTGAATTTTCCAACTTTCTTCCAACTCTTGACCACAGCTCAGATGATGACCCCTGGTGTTGACCACGACTCGTGGTCACTTAAATTCCCAAATTTCAACCAAAGTTCAAGCCTCTCCCCATGAGTCACTTAACGACTCGTGGCGTTCTTGATGGGTCACTGGATGACTGGTCCTGTGACCTGGTGCAGGATTTCTATTTTCTCCGTTTCAACTTTTAGGTCTGATCTTAGGGATTTCAGGGTATAATAGTTTCGGATATTTGAGCTGCAGCTGAAGATTGGGGGTAGACTCGCGACTATTGAGGAGATGTTTGCACTAGAGGAGCGGTACCTACTCACATACTGTGCCATGATGATGTGCAAGGTTGGATCTGCATTTGAGGAGTCACTAAATGATGATGAACCTACAGTGCTGACTGATGCAGTTGATGACAATGGTGAGGATGAAGCGACCATTGGAGATATGCAGGTTGATGATGCAGAAGATGATGATGATTAACAGGAGTATAATCCTGGTGATGATGACTTTCCTTAGAGGCCTAGGAAGTTTTTTTCTCTCCTTACTTGATATGATATGTTTGTGCACTAGGACAGTGCATTATTTAAGTGTGGGGTGGAGAAAATAGATTTTCTTTTTATTCTATCTTTTCTATATAAATTTTTAGAAAGGACTGTAGCAATAGTTATCAAACTTCTGTGTTGGTTAGCTTGGTCTATAATAAGTAGTACGTGGATGGTTGTTGAAACCGCAATGATGCTATGTTATGTTTTTATTCGTCTCTAGTTGTTTCTTTAGTTAATTGAGAGTCAAAAAATTTTTTAGAGTCTGTTATAGGAGTAGTGATTGTTCCCCATAATGGGTGGATAAAAACCATTCTAAGAAAAAAAATTCACATTTTTTTATTTTTTAGTTTGGAGTCAAAACTACAACTTATATGCTCTTGATATTCCACTTAGAAGTTAAGCTATAAAAAATGAAGTGGTTTGCGTCAATGAATGAGAATTAGTATTTCATGAGAAATACATATGTTCTTCAACTTGAGTCAAAAAAATAGATCTGTAATACCTCGAGAACCCAAGGATCAGACCCGGGAATCAAAATAGAGAAAAACTAAAAATATGCACCAAATCACAAAACGAATGATGAGGAGGCTCGTGAGGAGTGACCACGAGTCGTGAGGTGACTCGTGGTCCAACAAGGTTGGCATGTGTGTTGAGAAGACCACGGGCATAACCACGAGTTGTGGTCAGGCCTCACGACTCGTGAGGTCTCCCGTGGCCTAAGCTGGTTGTTTGACAAGGAGGCATTGGGCATAGAAGCCACGGATGGTGACCACGAGTCATGCTGTTTACCGTGAGGTCTCCTAGTTGTTTTTGGGTAATGCACTAGATGACTCATGGCCACGAGTTGGGGGTTGTAAGCACGAGTCGTCCAGTCCCTTGTGGGGACTGGAAGTCAACAAAATTTTGTGATTTTTGATTTTTCATAATTCCTAATTCCTAGGGTCCTAGATTACGTCGTTCAAGACTCGTTTTAGTGGGTTTTAAAAGGGGAAAACCTATTCTAAGTTACTCCTTCCATCCATGAAAACTTGAGAGGTTGAAGAGGTGATTCAAGGCTAGTATCCAAGGTTTCCACCGAATTTCCTCTTGGATAATCAAAGATTTGGTGGAATCAATCCCTTCCAGGTATGTAGGGTTATGAGTGGGTGTCTTCTTACACACCCATGCCCAATTTCTATCTAAATATGAGAAATTCCTATGATCAAGTTATAGGGGTTTTACCCAACTGCATCATTCTTCAATTTCTATACATGGGTACGATTAGGTTATGTTTCTATTGATGAATTGTGAAGCGTGGGAAGATTTTAAATTATTTTCAATCAAAATTGTGTTTCCTAGTTTTATAAAATTAAAGGCCCATGGATGAGAAGTTCATGAAACAAGGGAATAATGATGAATGTATGATGACGATGAGATTTGATGATGAAAAGCATGTTTCTAAAGCTACCCATGACTATGATATTGTTTCAAAATGAATTGAGTAGATCCAAGCATGATAAAAATTTTGGCAAAGCCCTTATATCGAGTATGATGATGTAGTATCTCTAAAGTAAGCCTACCACATAGTTTTTGGAGTAAAGCCTCTCACTTATATTTGATCTTGTGGTATGTTTCAAAATAAAGCTTCTCATATGCATGAATTCACAATTTGAGATGTATGTTATTATTGAGATTCGTTTTCATACGATCTCGAGTCTATGCATGATTTCATTATTGAGTTTTTTCAATAGATAATGTTGAACTTCATTTTCATACGATGTTGAGTTTATACATGATTTCATCTTTGAGATTCATCAATTGACGATGTTGAGCTTCGTTATATATGATGTAGATCATTGCATGTTTTGGGAGAAGAGTCTAGCACCGAGCGGGCTAAGGGTCGATTATCCTATGCCCCAGAACTACGCGCCAACGTAGGTTGATACTATTATATTATTGGGACGTCTCTTGTGAGCTATCCCCGTCCCTAATGGCCCATGAGCTTGATATCGATATCATGGTAGCGTCCTTAGCCCTGTCAAGGTTTTGAAAAACTCTGCCCACTTGAGTGTAATAGTCAGGACCGCGTAAGCTCTATCGTGGTATGTCGATTATGTGACGAGTCTCCCATTGTCTTTATGATTTAGATTTGCATATCCATTACTCATGGTTGTTATTTTATACATGCATGCTCTAAAAGCAAGGTTTGACTCATTGTTCAGCTTTTCTTATAAATGTCATATTTCAGCTTTGAGTCATTTGAGTCAGTTATGATGTTATGAAGCTATTTATTTTCATATTATGAAAATATTATCATTTCAGAAAGAATGCATGCAAGCCCTCCTCTCATATTTGAAAGCTTATGATATGTTATGAAATGCTTGTTATCATTTCAGAAAGAATGCATGCAAGCCCTCCTCTCATATTTGAAAGCTTATGATATGTTATGAAATGCTTTAAATGATTTACTTTACTTAAGCAGTTTTACTTACCTTGGATACTCGGTATATTTCACGTATTGACCCGCATACTCTATGTTGTATCGTTTCATAATACAGGACCTAGATCCTAGGCTCAGCCCTGTTCGTAGTCAGTTGTTAAAGCTAATACCTGCTTGGTTGGTGACTCCTCATCCTTCGAGGACTAGACATTCAGTTTCCCTTATGTATTTTCAGGTTCAGTATTGTTGAGTTAGTTGGGGTCTAGTCCTATCAACTCATCCAAATTAGAGGTTTTTAAGACTTATGTATGTATTCAACTTCGGATGCTTATTCTGATGTTATGTTGAGTTAAACTTCCGCTGAGTTTATATTGTTGACTCTTTAGTTTATTTATTGGGTTAGATGTAAGTTTGTGCCATTAGTCGACTTGGGGTTTCTCGGGATCCCTTGTCCCATGTCTACTATCCGGGCCTCCGTTCGGGTCGTGACAAACTTGGTATCGGAGCCATAGGTTTGAAGTGTCCTAGGGTGTCTGAAAGCCGCATTAAGTAGAGTCTTTTTCATAGGTGTGAAGCACGCCACACTTATGAGGAAGAGGCTACTAAACATTTAGGAAATATTCCCTTCTTTCATGATCTATGTTGTGCGATGAAAAGTATTCCTATCCTTCTAATTTGTGCTATTCGCGATTGCAGAATCATGACTCCTCGAAGAATGAATGGAAGGAGGAATGGAGGTGATGAAGGCCACAAGGATGTCAATGGTTATGGGCATCAGCCAGCCCCACTAGTCCAGGAGCCCCAAGCATCGGAGCCAGCAGCCCATGCTGAGTTCTGGGCCGCTATTCAGATGCTTGCGCATGCCTTGACTACTCAGGTCAATCAGCAGGCCGTTGCGCATGTTCCGCAAAATGGAAATGTAGCGGTGGCTCGAGTTAGAGACTTTTTGAGGATGAACCCGCCGGAGTTCCCTAGGTCTAAGGTGGATGAAAACCCACATGATTTCATTGATGAGGTTTTCAAGATCACCCAAGTCATGGGGGTGAGTAATGTTGAGTGCACAAAGTTAGCCTCCTACCAGTTGAAGGGGTTGCGCATATCTAGTTTCGCCAATGGAAGGATAGTAGGGTCGCAGGAGCAGGTCCGATCACGTGGGAGGAGTTTCATGTTGCATTCCTAGATCGGTTCTTCCCTGGGGATGAGGGAGCTAAAGGCAGCTGAGTTTGTAAACTTGAAGCAGGGAAGAATGACAGTGCAAAAGTATTCCCTTGAGTTCACTTGCCTATCAAAATATGCCCGGAGTTAGTGGCTGATCAGAGGACGCGGGTGAGCAGATTTGTGCGTGGCATAGAAGGGTATTTGGACAAAGAGTGTCAGATTGCTATGATCCATCAGGATATGGACTACCCTCGAATTATGTTGTATGCCTAGCAGATGGAGGAGGAACATTCAAGATATAGGGAGGCCAAGAGGGCTAGGACCGAGGACCACAGATTCTCTCAGCAGACGTCCGATGGTAGGCACTGACAGCAGACTCACCAGAGATCATCAGCCCCAGCATCTTCGGCATTGAGTGTTCCATCCAAGCCAAGACATGATCAGAGAGGGTGAGCATCAGGATCGAGGGGTCATAGAAGTAGACCCACAAATTCTAGCATCCCAGCCTATTGCATATGTCGTCGGGGGCACACAAGCCAGTGCTTGGCAGGTTCAGGTGCATGTTTCGGGTGTGGGTAGCTCGGACACATTCTTAGAGATTTTCTAGCTGTGAGGCAGGTTCAGGTTGGGGGTCGAGGCCCAGCTTCTAGTTCAGCAGCCCCTCCCGCATGCTCAGCACATCAGGGAGCATCTACTAGCACAGCTGGCAGTCAGCGCTAGAACAGATTCTATGCTTTAGCATACCGACAGGAGTAGGAGGTCTCCCCGGATGTGGTCACTGGTATGTTGCGAGTTTTCCATATTTATGTATATGCTTTGCTAGACCTGGGGGCTACCTTGTCTTTTGTGACACCTTATGTGGATAGTAGCTTCGGAGTCAGTCCTAATGTCTTGTCAGAACCCTACTTAGTTTCCACTACAGTAGGTGACTCAGTTATAGCTAGACGGGTGTATAGAGGTTGCCCGATGTCAGTCCTTTATAAGGTCACCTCAGCAGATTTGATAGAGTTAGCCATGACCCAGTTTGATGTTATTCTCAGCATGGATTGGTTATTTGCATGCTATGCTTCAGTTAATTGTAGAACCTGGGCAGTAGAGTTCAGATTTTCGGGTGAGTCAGTCTTAGAATGGAAGAGTAATTCAGTTGTGCCTTTAGGTCGATTCATTTCTTAGCTTAAGGCTAGGAAGATGATTTCTAAGGGTTGCATGTACAATCTAGTTAGGGTTAAGGATGTCGAGTCCGAAACCCCAACTGTCCAATCCGTCCCAGTAGTACGTGAGTTTCCAAAAGTCTTTCCAGATGATTTGCCAAGTGTTCCTCCCAAGCGGGAGATTGATTTCGATATTGATCTTCTTCCCGAAAGCCAGCCTATATCTATTCCACCCTGCAGGATGGCTCCAACCGAGCTAAAGGAATTGAAGGATCAGTTAAAGGACCTATTAGATAAATGCTTCATCAGACTGAGCAAGTCTCCATGGGGTGCACTAGTTTTATTTGTCCGAAAGAAGGATGGTTCGCTTCTGATGTGCATTGACTATTGGCAATTGAATAAGGTCAACGTTAAGAACATGTATCCTTTACCCAGTATCGATGATCTATTTGATTAGCTTCATGGTGCCAAGTGTTTCTCAAAGATAGATCTCAGGTTCGGGTATCTCAGCTCAGGGTTCGGGAGGGCGATATCCCGAAGACAGCCTTCAGGACGCGGTATGGACATTATGAGTTTGTAGTTATGTCTTTTGGACTAACTAATGCTCCTGCAACCTTCATGGACCTGATGAACAGGGTGTTCAAGCCGTATCTAGACATGTTCTGATTGTTTTCATTGATGACATCCTTATATACTCTCGGAGCGAGGAGGAGCATGCCGCTCATTTAAGAGTAGTGTTGCAGACTCTCAAGGATCGCCAATTGTATGCCAAGTTCAACAAGTGTGAGTTCTGGTTGGACTCCATGGAATTTCTGGGCCATGTGGTATCGAGTGAGGGCATAAAAATAGATTCTCAAAAAAATGAGGCAGTGAAGAATTGGCCTAGACTGGTGAATCCCTCGGATATTCAGAGCTTGTTGGGTTTAACTGGCTACTATCAGAGATTTGTTGAGGGTTTCTCATCTGTTGCAACACCTTTGACCAAGTTGACTCAGAAAAAGGTGAAGTTTCAATGGTCGGAGGCTTGTCAGAAGAGCTTCCAAGAGTTGAAGGCTCGACTTACTACCGCATCGGTGTTGACCCTACCCGATGGTACGGATGGCATCATGGTGTATTTTGATGCGTCAAGAATCGGACTTGGGTGTGTGTTGATGCATCATATGAAAGTTATAGCATATGCCTCTAAACAGTTGAAGGTCTATGAGAAGAATTACCCGACCCATGATCTTGAGTTGGCCGCGGTGGTGTTCGCATTGAATATATGGCGGCATTACTTGTATGGGGTCCATGTGGATGTATT
>JACEIK010003083.1:123936-179544 GCA_018107945.1 Datura stramonium | reverse complement strand
GTATACAAATAAAAGTAATGGAGTAAGAATAATGATACTCTCTGGGCATTTAATGCATTTGGTTTACCCACTCGATCTCCATTCTTCTCCGCTATCTTTCTTTGTCAATCTGTGCCTGCCTGCCAGCTCTCTATGATTTTCTCTCTTCTATATACATATACATAGATATTTCCACTCAGCAAAGCCAATTATTCATATATCCCAACCCACTAATTGTGTCGGCGCTACTTACCTCTGATGCTGCGGCTGGAATTGGATTGCCCCTCTCCTGCAGCTCCTTCTCCATCTCCATCTTACCGGTTACTTACTTATTCATCTTCACTCTCCATTCCATTCTGACTTACTTTGTTAAATCAACTTAATTCATTTGTCTTTAATATTATTACAGTAGTACTGCTCTGCTGCCCTGGGATCATGTGCTCAATATGTCTCCCAGACCTTCCCACCATCTCAACCATGTAAGTCGCACCATCAATTGTACTCCGTTTATAAAGTTCCAATTAGTGATTTTCATTTACCAGCTGTAATGATCACTGCTGCTTCTTACAGGAAGGACATATCCATTCTTCTTTTGGCTGGGATTATAATAACAAGGACCACTCTCATACTTCCTCTCTTCCAAATGAAACTCCAAAATTCGAGGTACGTACATTGCTGGTGTGAAATGTACTTGAGTTAATATATTTGCTCTGCCATTGGTATTAAATAATCAAATTCTTGTGGGAAACTAGAGCTATTAGATCCTCTTATTGACTCAGGAATCTGCATTCCTCCTTGATTTATCTTAGGAGTTAAGATAGTATTTGGATTTTGTTCTTTTCTTATATGGATGAGCGTATGTTTGAACTCGTGTTTTATCTATTTCATGTGTCTGTGTCTGTGTATCCATTTTTGTTTATGCTTTCCTTGAACATCGATTTATTTCCACCCGTTAAAAACTGTGGTTTGTTATTGTCTCCTTCCATGAACATTATCTCCACTCTCTGTTCTCATAGATGGAAAAGGATTTGAAATAGCTAAGGGAAGACTATGCTATCTTCAGCTCCCAATACATCCAGAATTAATTCAACTTTTGCTGTATTCAATTCCTCTTCTGTTACTGCTGTATTACTTTGTATATGGATGAAAGCTGGTTTTCAGATTCTTGGATTCAGGATTGACTAATTGCGTCAGGTGTCTGGTCAGAGTTCAGCAAACTTCAGGGTCAACCATGCTTTACGAAACTCTTTGGTATTTTAAGGAAAGAGAGAATCTTTTAAGTATCATAATGTGTGATCATTTGTGTGAAAGTGATAATTTTTAGTATTTTGTTCCATGAATGAACTACCAGAAAATGCAACTCTTAACCACGTGTCATGCTTTTGTTGCTCATATTTGAATGTCCTGATTAATGGCATTGCAGTTTCCGTGGTGCTTTTCTAATATGCAATTCCTTTTTCAGCGCAACTGTGTTTCCTTGCAGTCTTCCATGGAATTGATGAAAGAAATTGCTACTCTCGAAATTGAAATAATGCGTTTGGAACGATATCTACTATCACTTTACCGGACAGCGTTTCAGCAAAATCTCCCAGCTTTGTTGGAAAATCAGAAAATCCATTCACAGGGCAAGATAAGCTCCCCTACCCAGTGTACAGCTGACCAATCATATTCCGATATAGAACTAGATATATCAAAATGTGGTGCGGACCAATATGGTCGAATCTCCGCAACATATGCTTTGGCTGGTTTAAGTGATCAGATACAGACTGCTGAGAAGTCATTGTCTATAAGGGTTAATACATCCAACTCCTGGACATTTGCATAGAGCTAAATTGATATTACATTATATGTTGTTTCAGTTAGAATTATCTCTGTTGTCTTTCCTCAAAGCATTAATTGAGTGACAAAGTGTCTATTATGAACAACTGCAGGAAAAGTTAACTGATTCTGGTCACCGTAGCCTTGCGGATCATCTCACTGCCTCTCGCATGGATGACATTCTTAGTTATCCTGATAGGCTGTCTGAAGAAATAGTCAGATGCATATCGTGTATATACTGCAAATTTGCCAACCCCGAAATTCTTGCTCAAAAGGGATTATCAGTTTCTTCCACTTCGTCATTATCATCATCAAGCACATTCTCTCCGAGAAATCTTTCAGGCAGCTGGAGCTCACATCACAATGAGGAAAGCACTGAGCAATATGAATTTGAAGTCTGTAAAGATGACAACAGGCCATATTCTACAATGATAGAAATTTTGAGAATATGTCTAGATGATGATAGTTTCAATTATGCCACGACAATGCTGCATAAGTTCAGGTTATTCACAACTAAAACAAGTAGTTCAAATTTGATACTTTTATTATATTTCTAGAGTTTAAGAGTACAGAAATCTTCATTACCTGGTAGTGTGGACTTGATTAAAAAAGCATGTTAAGAACTGTTCGAGAAGCTTACCCAGTTCAATTGACCAGTTTGAATTTATCATCCTTTGTAGTTTACTAATTAGAAAACTGTAAAATGTTGCCATCTGGAAAAATATTAATTGTAAATTGTAAGTTCTACTCTGAAATTTTTGTCACAATACTTGTTACTTTTCTCCCTCCCTTTCTCCACCAATCAAGGCTAAAGAGCAGATGCAACTTCTAAATGGACAAATAACAAAACAATCTGGATATACTCAATATAGTATTAGTTTATTCTTGCTAGTTTATGCTCTGCAGGTCATTGGTTAAGAGCCTTGAAAAGGTTGACCCAAGAAACATGACGCGTGAAGAAAAGTTAACATTTTGGATCAATATTCACAATGCCCTGGTGATGCATGTAAGATTTTCTCGAAGTTTCTTTTGAACATTAGCGTAGTGATATTTTACCCTGAAACAAATTGATATGGGTATCCCATATTGATGGAAAACTTACCCTTTACGAGACTATAAAATCATCCATGGTGGAGCTATTGTTTTATAATTTCAACCTTTCCATTTATTCTTTTCATACTCTTGTTGAGAGAATGACACTCTCAGTTATACTTCTCGTCGCCAGTACCATACTAGGACTAAATGTGCTGTTCAAATAATCACATGAGAAGTGCCATTGGGAACGCATTATGCTTCCTTTCAATTGGCTAAGTAGTATACTTTATACTAGTGTCAACTATCCTTGCACTCATTGCTCGAGACTAGCATTTGATTTGGTCTCCTAATCTGGGGATTACAGTGTTTCTCTTTTTCTTTTTAACCTATTATATCCGTCCTACTGAGACCTGTTATGAGGTACTATATGACTTCTTTTCAGGCTTATTTAGCCTATGGAACTCAAAATTCTGTCAGAAGTTCTTCAATCTTGAAGGTAAAAGGAATAGCTTTTATCTTTTAAAATATATTTACTTAGTATATACTATATAGTATCAAGAAATCTGAGCTTGTTGTAAAACTACTGCAGGCAGCTTATAATGTGGGTGGCCATTGCGTAAATGCTTATGTCATACAGAGCTCCATATTAGGGATACGACCACACTACTCTGCACCGGTATGCTGAATCCTAAGTAACATCCTATTCTAAGATCATCTTACCTTTTCAAAAGAGAACATCCTATTACTAAATTGACATGCGTGTGCCATCCCATAATAAAACTATTTACAAGGTTTCTTAGAACTTCTAGCTGCTTCTTATTTGACAGCTGACCTGATTGTGGAGCATCAGCATTATATTCTCTTAATTAGTGAATTGTTCCTCATTTGCTATTTTAGTTAGAGAAATGCTTGGATTATTTGCTTAATATTCTGACCTCATCAGTTTGAGGATGAGTGGAATGACAAGGAGAGATGCAAATAAAGTTGAAATGTCATCTGACATCTGTTATCCGTCAGTAATTTTCCTACTATTTTGATAATTGAGCTAGTTTTACTACTGTCTTTCTCGGGACTTAAATTGGTATTCTGGACGAATATGCTGTCATGGTGTTGCTGTTTTAAGTTTCATTAACGCATTTGATCTGCACAACAGCATAGTGATGATAATCTGAACTTCATGAGAAGAAAAGAAAAAAGCTGACGAAAACAAACAAGTGTAGCTTGTTAAAGCATAATTATGCTTGAAAAGACCATGGTCTTATCCAACTTTTTTCTTGAGTGTGTTCCTACTTCCCAGCAGTTTTGCATCTCCACTTTGTAAGTTTTACATTCAGATCCTATTGATATGAGTTTGGCTCCCCCATATGAATTAACACTTTACATGCAAAAGAGTGTTTTGGGGAAAAATAATTGTCTAAAAGGAAGAGGGAGGATCCTTTGTAGCATGCCCTGCTATCATTGTTTCGAGATTCTAGTAATTATATGTTTTATGGACTGGATGCCTTCTCTAATACAACATGAATATATGCAGTGGCTACAGACGCTCTTTTCTCCAGGGAAAAAGCTTGCGACAGGAAATTCTAAACATACCTATGCCATTGAGTACCCTGAGCCACTTGTTCACTTTGCACTGTCTTTGGGTGCATCTTCTGATCCTTCGGTAATGTTCCTGCAAGCTAGTTTTAAAATTTCACGGACTTTGCATTTATAATATGTATTTTCAAATGCACTGCTTACATAGTGAGAGTGAAATTCAATCTGACTCTGCAATCTGCTGGGCACATGCAGATTCAGGTTTACACAGCGAAGAATGTATTTCAGGATCTTAAAGTAGCGAAAGAGGAGTTTATACGAGCTACAGTTTGCATTAACAAGGACAAAAGGATTTATCTGCCTAAAATCATATGCTATTTTGCAAAAGATATGTCTCTGAGCACGGATGGACTAGTCGAAACTGTCATGGGATCTCTACCGGAAACTCAAAAGAAACTAGTCAGATCCTGCATGAAGGACAGAGCCGATAAGTTAATCTATTGGTTACCACAAAGTTGGACGTTTAGATATTTGATTCAGAAACAAGTAATCCAAGGAAGATTATCCATTTAACTGTCAATATTAGCTTAGTTATATACATATTTCTCTCCTTTAATTGCTAAGTCGTGTAAGCATCATTATATTATTATTCTGTTGGGATGTTCAGTAAGTTTAAAGGAATGGGTGGTTGGTTAAAGATGGGGTTGTATCGTACTATACATATATATGTGTGTGTGTGTGACGAGAGAGCAAATTAAAGTTTTTCTGCTTGCATTTTTTTTCACGGTGAATCTGCAGCAATCTATGAATTACTATCATATCTTGGCTTTGGATGACGTTGATGCATTCTAACATTTTACTGCCCAAGGTGACTGTAGGTAGATGTGGGTGAACTCGCAAAGAGGCAGGTTCCTTGCTTCTTGATGTACATAATAATAATGGACATCAATAGACCAGACCATGTGCATTGGAGGGTCGATCCGTATTCGTACTATACGGTGATAATTCTTTGCTTTAGTTAGGATCATGATAGTGGTTTGGTACATATTGGGTGGAATTCTAATAAGTTGTATGAGAGATCAACCATTCTCTCGTTGCTCGTGAAAATGGCTGGTTTCTGCTAACAAGTTTTTTCATGGATTGTCCATATTTTGGGTTAGTTTTTAATTTTTGTCCATCAAAGTCGTTTTTTTTAAATTTTTGTTCATCTTTAATTATAACTTAATTTTGTTGGACAAAATTAATTTTACAAGGCAAAACTTTTTAGAAAATATTTATCTTGGGCATAACTTTTGCAGTATCTGATTTAACATATAAAGACTTTTAGAAAATTTATGTCTTAAGGCGATAATTTGTGTGACTAAATATATGCCTTCAGGCATCTGTGCGGATGACCATTCTACTAATTCATTTAGAGCGCTCTCTGTCTCTCTATCGATCTATATATATATACATACTAGTTAGAATTAGTCTGACCTCAATAGCTACAGTCAGTTTACAAAATAATTAGGGTCATTCACAAGAATGTTTATATTTTGGAGTCGTCTTTAATTTTTGTCACTCAAATTCGTGTCTTTAATTTTTATTCTTCAACATTTTAAGTAACAAAAATGTGACGGAGAATACCCTTGGCATTAAAAGAATAAAAAGTTGCAAGGCAAACAAAATTCGCAAGACACAAGTTATGCTCTATAAACGTTCTTTTATAGTTTACCACACTATATTCTCATGCCACATAGTCTGATGCAATCATCCCAACATACTAGAAGCACTTGATCACATGAGAGCATGACATATGGTATGATTGTCACTTACTATATTAGTATGATCTTGCTCTCTCATTAATTATGTGAACGTTACCTCCACAACTTTAGTGCAGATTTTTCTTGACATCAAATATATGGTTTGTCGGATTCTACTGCTTAATATTGTGATGCTTCGACTTTTCTCTATGATTTGCTCAAATCTTTTGACTGGATTTGGCAACCATGTTGCGCTTTCTGACAACAACTTTTCACATACCTTGATCTACACGAGAATCGCTTCACAAACTGCTTGGACGTTATTCTTATAATTGAAGTAACGGGCAGTCCTCGACAGATTTCAACAAGCCGTTAAATGACTAGAGTTTTTTTTGTTCTAAGCATTCCCCACCTTCTATCACCATCTATGTGTATAGTCTATTTCTTTACCGATACTATCCTCAATTAGTTGTAGGCTGCCTCGGATGTCTCTCCAATCAATTGCATCTGTTCGTAAACTTCTTCTCTTGGTGATTTGTTGTTGTCACCCATAGAAGTTTGTTCAGACGGTCACTTTTAAATGCCCTTTGATGATTTGGCTTTAGATGCCTTAAATAGTGAAGATGGTATAAAAGAAAATGGAACTAGATAAAAATCCGCCAGCATCCAGGATTAACCTGCAACAACTCTACTTCCCCTTTAGGCCTGTAAAAGTCGAGGAACCAAAGGGTACCTGCCACTTAGCCAACTCAAATATATTAGCTAGTATGTCATGATGTCTGTCACATATCAAATATATATATTTGGACGCTGCTTCGCTGCATTTTGCTTCAAATAACTTTAAAATGTGTCATAAGTCTCCGTGCTCTTGTTAGCAGCAATTGCAAAAGTCAAGGGGAATATTGATCCATTTGCATCCGTTCCAACGACAATTAATAATTTGATATCATATACACAATAGACATATGTTTGTATATTGATATTACCGGCCGACAATGAGCAAAATCCTCAGCATATGATTTGAAGATTCAAAACATAAAATTTAAAATATTTTCTGCCACATCAGCACATATGGTAAGTCTCCATTCAACAATTATGCTCAGATTGAAGTGTTATAGAGTAGCCATGTACCTCAACAACTTGCGGAAAGAGCCCTCCAATTGTCATAGGATATCTCAAAAGCATGCTTGCATTTGTAATATGATGTAATACCCCGCACGTTAACGCTTCTGTTTTCTCTTTTTGGCATGACTTTCGTTGTTGTCGTGCGAATTTATTGCCTTGTGGCTGGATAGTTATATTGATTTCTTTTTGTTTGGGGGTTTCTAGGCTGTGTCCTTTCCCTCATAATTGAGGTCGTGCATTCTAATTTTATATCAGTAGATTGTCGTACGTCAGTAGGACGTTAGTAAGCGTCGAATTTGAGTCGTGCTGTGATATCGGTTAGGATGGAATTACTGTTAGTAGGTGTCTACCTTGGATTGTGTTATAGTTTGGGTGGATAAGTTTGTTTGGTTAGTTTGGGATGTATTAGTTGTTATATGAGTTATGTTGTAATTGTTTGCTAAATTGATTGCCTCCAAGGGCTCAACGGTACCCACAGTTGTCGAGTTACTCTAGCATAAGGGTCAAGCTTGAGTTTTAGCCTACCAGAGTGGCTGTGAAAGTCGCATCTATAATGGTTGGGTTTGTGTTGGAATCTACATGCGAGTGTATGACTGTGGAGTTACTCCAACGCACTTGGATCTTATACAACCTGTTGTGAAGCTAGTGTATGGCTGTTGAATAAATCCTCCAGCACACTAGTAACCATAGTGTGAGTATTTGGTTGTTAAATGAATGCTGACTCTCCGGCATACACGGCTAGTACATGCCATTAAACCTGTAAGGCGTGTCTTATCAAGGTCGGATTGTGATTTATAATTGGTGGATTATTTTGTGATGTTTCTGGTTATTATATGATTTGTGTTGCTCGTGTTGATATAGTTCTGTTAGCTATGGATTGGACGTATGAACTAGTGTTAGTTGAGGTTGTGAAAAGGCTTTGAGTTGGGTTAAGGCAAGGCGGTTGGGTGAACCTTGTGTGGTATAGGTGGAGGTAGGTGAGTTGTGTCGGCTAGGTGTCATTTGTTCGTCTATTGTTTGTTATTTGAACTTGCCAGGCTTATGGGCACCAGGTAGATTCTATTTTGCGTTACTTGATTATTGTTTTCTTGCAGTTGATATCCTCTGGACATATTGTTGTTGTCTTGCATGCTTTTGGATCTGAAATCTATATTGTATTATTATTATTATTTCCGCCTTGCATGCTCGGTACATTTTCATACTGACACCATAGTTGGGGGAAAACTGTATTCATTCCTGTATGTGTTGATCAGCAGGTAGCTCGAGTTCTTGCTCTTTGAGTGGAGTTCCAGATGAGTCGATAAGCTCCAAGCCTTTTGGAGTTGCCAGTGGTTGTTTCATGGTTAGTTTGGGGCTCTGCCCTGTTCATTTGGTTACTGTTGTACTCGTAGAGGCTCGTAGGCGTCATTGTGGTTGTAGTGTTGCTGTTATAGGCCTGGAAGGCCCTATAGTTCAATATGTACTCTATTTTGTGGCCTCATAGGCATATTGTATGTTTATTGGTTGGTCTATGAGCGAGTCTCCGTTTATTACTATCATTCACTCTAATTGTGTAATTGTTATGATGCCGAACCTCATCGGTTCTGGCTTGTCATATTTAGAATATTTGCAGGGTTCGCTTGGTCAAGTGCAATATTGGGTATTGGTCAGGCCTCCTTGATTTTGGGGTGTGACACTTGAGAAGTTTTCATCTCAGTAATTAGCAAAGCAACAGACATATTAATACCTAAACTGAAATAATTTTCGGGAGAATAAAGTATCTAAGCAATATTTTTAATATCTCTATTTAACACAGAAACAATCATATTGTCATCTAAATTGAAATGATCTGAGGGGAGGTGGGGCCTACACACATATTACAACTGTGTTTATTGTAGTTTTCAATAACTGACATACTATCAATACACCCCTGACATGAAGCGTCCAACTACAACCTTGTCCCCAATGCATGTAGATTACTCGTCAAACTTTTTTTGTAGATTCATTAACGATGAACTCCTTGATCTCATTGATGATTTAACGTTTAACGGCTCTTTGCAACTCTTTTTTGGAGTTGAAAAACACACCTTAAAAAGAAAAATTGATTTGATAGAAGTTCATGTGGTTTAATATGTATAAATTAACGAATCTCTTCATTATATCGAGTGTAGATAAATATATCATTTTAAACTTAAAAATGATAAAAATAGAGAATCCCATGAGAATGAAATTGAGTATGTGATGGCTTTAGGGTAAAATCTACTTGCGGCATCGAGCTTGACTAGTGAAACAAACTTTGTGGTATCAGTTCTTGCTGGTGAAATGGGATTTGTGGCGAACACATTCAGAGGTTGAGAAAGAGACTTCATCCTATAATACTTCTGCATTGAGCGGCTCGTCACTATCACTCGATGAGGTTTCTATATCATTCGGATGATCAATGTCATCAATATTTGTTGATACAATAGGCTCATCTTGTATACTTTTTTTTATACAATAAGTAAAATATTCTATCTATCAAACATCGAAAGATGTACATTATTTAATATCCAAATGATCGATCCATCGATAATAATTAGCAGCATCGAAACTTGAGGAAGGAGCAACATTATGCTCCATTAAGGATATTTAAGCATGATCCATTCATTAGAGGATTGCCCGACATTATACTCATGTATATTACTTCTAATATTATTCATATCATATTGATAACTCCTAAAAATACTAACATCTTCACTATACGAGTAACAAATATATGATAATAATAATACACATTTATTACTCTTTTTGATACATTTATTGGTTACAAACATCACCATAATTTTCCTAATAAGTTTGGTTCAAATCAGGTCTTGATGCTTCCATTGACATTGGACCTGTAAGAATATCTTCGTAAATATTCATGTCGGAATAAGTACTAGCTTGAGAGGAGGGACTTCACGATGAGTCCCAAGAATCTTCTTTACATACATTTCAAGCATGTTTAGGCTAATCTAATCTCTAAAATCATTTGAAAACATAAAAAAATCAATCAAAAACTCATCATCCTTGATACTAAACTCTGCATAATTGACTAAAATCTGTGGTGAGAAAGATAGATTAAAATTTCATCTACTTACTTTCATTTTTTTAATAAATCATAGTAAGTAATATTGAGTATTTCAGTGTAACTGAAAGCTTAATATTGAACTGCGGTGGACAACTAAAATAGACAATATTACCGTCGTGAATGATCTCAGTGTCCCAAAATAATGTGTCCCTTCAACTTTTTCAAAAAGAGGCTAAAAATATCAATAAACGAGTATGAGAGTAGATTGAGCAAAGTTCTTTGAAATATAAGAGATGAATGATTTTTTAGCTCATTCAAAGTTCCTTTCAAATAGTTTGAGATGTATTTTTGAAAAAAAGATCCTATAAAAAAGAAATATGGCGTACTATATTTCTTCACTATAAATTTATAGGTCAAATCAAATACAATACAATAAAAAAAATTTGAAGGTTACCCTAATCATAATGACTCATATAACATACTAATTTAGTACGTTATATGACTTCATGAATTCTAGCGATCGTTAAGGCCTAGGCCGTTCATGAAGCCCAATTTCATTTTTTATCATGTTATTTAGGTTCTAGACTCGGTTCTAGATTGATGTCACTTTCAATAACAATTCAAAAAGAAAAATAAACTGAGAATTATCGCGAAACATATTAGAGAGAAATGACAAAAATAAGTCTTATTAGTTAGATTTGAGGAAAATTGTGATTAAAAAAAAAATTAATTAAAGATATCAAAAATGTCTCATCGGATTATAAAAAATGCAATGCAAAAAATATATTAGATAAAATTAAAAGTAGGAAAAGTTGGAAAGACAAAAAAAAGTTTTTGCAAAATTAACACTTCCAAATGTGAATTCTCGCTTAATTCCATTCTTCACATTATCTATTAAATCTAACTGATAGAATTTATTAGATATTTGGTTAAGATAAAAAAAATTTCACATTCGACAAATTAAAGTACTTCTATAAACTATCCCAAATATTATGGGATCATTTTTGTCATTTTCCAAACATATGAGATGGAGCATCATCTTTTGACAAACTGAGGAAAATAAAAAAGGTGGAGAAATAAAGAAAAGGAAGGAAATAGGGGGAGAAGAAACGAGAGAAATTCTGCAGCTGGATTGTATAAGAGAAAACATAATCAACGGTTGCCTCGCCATATTCTGCAGCTGGATTGTAGAGCCAGCGAAGCGCCATCTCATCTTCAAGGGTTTCGTTCAGGAATCACGGAGCTTCAAGTTCCCCGAGGATGGTTCTTCCTTTCAACCCTTTCCCCTCTCGTTTTCGTTGTATTATTTTTTAAATTCATCAGGGATTGCATCATCATCATTAAGCTTTTTAACTGTCAGCATGAAGAAGACGATGCTGCTGCTATAAGACGGTTAGAAGAAGCACTTGTCTCCCAGCCAGGCGACCCTTCTCTCCACTTTGATCTCGGGGTCTTGTTATGGGACAAGGGAGGAGATTTGCGAGATTGTCAGGAGAAAGCCGCACAACATTTTCTGATAGCGGCCAAGCTCAACCCACAAAATGGTGCTGCTTTCAGATATTTGGGACATTACTATGCTCGAGTAGCTGTCGACTCTCAGAGGGCTATCAAGTGTTATCAGAGAGCCGTCGGCCTTAATCCCGATGATTCAGCTGCTGGGGTGCCGCATTCCTTGCTATATTACATTTCTTATACACCAGAACTATATTGTTCGAATCTCACTAAACTTCTGTTCCTCTCGATTGTTATTGTGCTCAGGAAGCAATTTGTAATATACTGGACGGAAGTGGAAAAGAGACCTTGGAGATAGCTGTATGCCGTGAAGCTTCAGAGAAGTCGCCCAGGGCCTTTTGGGCTTTATGCAGACTGGGTTACCTTCTGGTTATTGCTCATCTAATCTTCTACTTCTACATTCGCTCCTTTTTAGGGTTCGGTGCCGTGAAACATAGTAAAAACTTGCAGGTCAACCAAAAGAAGTGGTCCGAAGCAGTGCAGAGTCTTCAGCAGGCCATCAGAGGCTATCCCACATGTGCTGATTTGTGGGAGGTTATTTCCTATTTTGTTTCTCGTTTGTTCTTGTTAATTGCTCTGATGTCTGTGTTGTTTATTCCGTCATGAGTTCAGTCCTCACTCTCTTCTTCCATCTTGTACTTATCCAGGCCCTGGGTCTTTCCTACCAGCAAATGGGCATGTTTACAGCCGCTGTTAAGGTAATTACTTATCTTCTAGTTCATAAGGGGCATTTAAAGAAGTTAAAATCCACGAGACGGGGAGATTAGGTAGTCTATGAAAACATATGAAAGGAGAGTGAGCCACTTATTGGCGGATGACATGCCTTAAAGGATAAGGACGTCTCTAATTTTGTTACTTTTACACTTTCTTTATAGTTTTAATGTTTCAAAGCTTTGGTTTATAGATACATAGATGTATATGTATTTTTTTTTTGAAATTGGTGAGTATGTATTCTTCAGCATTAAGGACATGCTGGGGACCATCAAAAGAGCTGGTTACAAGAGAACAGAGAAAAATAAATACTTAAAGTGATCTTATTAATTCAATAAAATGATCTAAATGCTCTAGTCCTATTTCTTCACACCAAAAGTAGAAAGATACTATACAATTCCTAGATGTATATATATTAAAAATAGTTGAATGGAGTAAGATGTTTGTTGCTGCTTCATTTGCTCTGTTTATCTTGCTATTTTACTGCCGTTATTTTCCTTTAGTCCTGCTTTCATTACGCTACTTTTGAGCCGAGGGTCTGTTAGAAGCAACCTCTCTATCCCACAAAGATAGGACTAAGGTTTGTGTGCATCCTACTTTCCCCAGATCCCACTTGTGGGATTACACTGGGTAGGTTATTGGTGGAGTAAGATGTTTGAATAGTTATGTGCATTGTATCGCTATGATAATCCTTCCCTTTGATTCCGTGTCGCAATGATAGTTCATCCCTTTAATGCCTGCTACACCTTGATAATAGGTGGGGCGGAATGGGTGTAAGAAATCTGAAATTACATAACAAAAGTCTACTTTTCAATTGGCTTTGGAGGTATAACATGGGAGTAATGAAGTCTGGAAGGAGTTGATAAATGCTATCCATGGTAAAGAGTAAGCTTGGAGAAATATTAAAGGGGGAGTATGGAAGAGCATTAGTAAGCTTCGGGAAGAGTTCAACCAGTTTGCCAGACTAGAGGTGAGTAATGGAGCCAAAATTCGATTCTGGACAGATTTATGGAGATGAGTGCTTGAAGGATAAATTTCCTAACTTGCTCATTTGCTCAACAAACAAGAATGGTACTGTTGCTGATTTTCATGCAAATACTGGTTGGCAGATTGACTTCAGGAGAAATTTAAATGATTGTAAGATAGAGCTTTTCTGATGATCATAATAGAATGGACTCTCTGATTTGGTTAGCAAGCGAAGATAACAAATTTTCAGTTAAGAGTTGCTATAGAGTGTTGATAAAGTATTCAGGACAATGGGAAGCTTCTTGGCCATGGAAAATGATATGGAAGAAAAAAGCTCCTGTTAAGCTAGCTTGCTTTGGGTGGATAGCTACTTGGGGGCGTGTTTAACTCAGAAGAATTTGCAGAAGAAAGGTATTGTCTTATGCAACAAATGCTATCTATGTCAAGAAGATCAGGAGTCAATTGAGCACCTATTTCTTCACTGCAGATTTTCCAGACAATGCTGGGGTTTATTTCTATGTATTAGAGGTATTACTTGGGCCTCGCAATGTAAAGGGGTTAATGGAAAGCTGGCAGCAAAAAGTGGTCCCTATACAGATAAAGCAGATATGGAGGACTGTTCCATTGTGCATCTTTTGGACAATTTGGCAGGAGAGGAACAAGGCTTCTTTTGAAGGGCAAAAAGTTTTGATTTCTAGAACTGAAAATAGATACGACAACAACCACAACAACATACCCAGTGTAATTCCACAAATGGGGTGTGAAGAAGGTAGAATGTGTGCAGACTTTACCCTTACCTCGTAGAGATAGAGAGATTGTTTCCTATAGACTCTCGACTTAAATAAAGCATTTCGAAGCAGTTTGAAAAAGAGACTACAAAAAATGAAAGTAGTAACAACAGTGAAATAAAGGGAAATGGAGAGTAGTGCACAACATAGAGAAGAAAGAACAATAATGAATAATGCGATAACCGAAGCACAAAAAATACAAGTGATAACTGAAATCGAAGAACAAGGAACTATGAGAATAGTGGTAATACTAATGGTAAGAAAATAGGTACAAGTACGATCACCAAACATATTCCGTAGGAAAGTGAGAGAACACTCAACTACCAACTAACATTCTACCCTAATCAGCGACCTCCAAATCCTCCCATCTTAGGTCATGTCCTCGGTAAGTTCGAAGATGCCATATCCTGTCTAATTACCTCCTCCCAATACTTCTTCGGCCTGCCTCTACCTCTCCTAACGCCCGCCATTGCCAACCTCTCACATCTCACTTGGGCATCTACACTTCTCCTATTCACATGTCCAAACCATCTCAACCTCGTTCTTCATCTTGTCCACTATAGAGGCCACTCCCTCCTTGTCCCGGATATTTTCATTTCTAATTTTATCTCTCCTAGAACTAAAAATAGATGCTTACCAAATTTGTATTTCTGGTGTAAAAGTAGCCTACTAGTGAGTTTGAATCAGTATATGGATTTCTTAGATCTGTTAGGTAAGATGATGTAATCGGCTGTCTGCTGCATGCTTTGTATTTCTGCTCCTTTCTGTACCGTCTTGGTACTCTTTAGTAAAACTTTTACCTTATCAAGAAAAATGTGTGCTACATGTTGCTCAATCTTTTGTTCTCATTATAATAGTCCTATGGAAGAGCTATTGAATTGGAGGAATCAAGAGTATTTGCGCTGGTGGAAAGTGGAAATGTCTATTTGATGCTTGGTTCATTCCGAAAGGTAAAATTTCTCCTTGCTTCTGGTCCATGCTTCATTTGTGCAATTTTAGCAAGCTTGATATATGTAGTTTGAATTGTGGGTTTGGATTGGTACTCCTAAACATGGAGTGGTCTGAACTCAAATTGTCAGGTTGTGTACATTGTGTCTCTTGGTATTATTCTGCCAAAGAAAGTTATGTAAGGATAGACATAAAGTTCCTTTTACTTATTAAAAAAAAGCTTCTCCCAGTAGGAAAAAAGAAGCAGCAAACTTCTGTTAGAGTAAGTTTATGAGCTCATATGGGTGAATACTTACGTGAGCGTTATTTGCACTGCGTCTCATCTGCTAAGTAAATGATTTACATTGAATTGCATAAAAGATCTCCTGATACTTCAGCACGGTCATACCTATGAAAGATATTCAGATTCTTTTAACAGTTCTTTCTTTACTCTTCGATCCTGAATGAAGGGAATAGAGCAGTTTCGGCAAGCTCTACTAATCTCACCTCTGAATTTGTCCGCACATCATGGACTTGCTTCTGCACTCCTTAGTTTGGCTAAGGAATCTATTGATTCTGGTGCCTTTAAATGGGGAGCTTCACTCTTAGAGGTTAGCAATCCAGTAATTTTTGTTTCACTTGCTTCTGTAGCATTATGGTGCAGAAGGACATGCTTATTCTATTCCTTCTCCCTTCTTCTTTTTGTTGAGATTTTTCTCAAGTGTTTCGCTTAATTTCAGGAAGCCTCGAAAGTGGCTCTAGCAAGTACTTCCATTGTTGGCAACATATCTTGTGCTTGGAAGCTGCTTGGAGATATTCAGGTAACTGCATCTGTTGAATTATGTTTTTTCTTTGCATTGTTCCAGTTATTTTCGATCAATTCCATTTTCTAACATCTCCTGCCTTCCTACAGTTTTGTATGGAGCATGTGAAGCCTTTCCCCATCCTATTACTTTACTACGTTGATGTTTTATTGTTGACTGGTTGACTATGGTGCTGTTTCTTTCCTTGGTTAGCTCACATATGCAAAATGTTTTCCATGGATGGATGAAGGATTGGGTTCAGAAGCTGACGAAAATTCATTCAGTAGTTCGATCCTGTCATGGAAGAGAATCTGCTGTTTAGCAGTCAGATCTGCTTGTTGCTCCTACCAGCGGGCTTTGCATTTGTCCCCTTGGCAAGCTAATGCGTATACTGATGTTGCTATTGCATCTGAGCTTCTTTTCTCGTTAAAGGAGAATTGTAAAGATGGCATGGACTCTTGGTATGTGTTTTATTTTATTGCTTAATGTGTTCTAGCATTTGTACTAGCATAATCATTTATCACACTAGCTCATTTTCAGGTTTGTGTCTGAAAAGATGTGCCTTGGAGGCTTATTACTTGAAGGTTGCAATAGCGAGTTTTGGGTAGCCTTAGGGTGTGTATCTGATCATTCTGCATTGAAGCAACATGCTTTCATACGGGCACTGCAGTTGGATGTTTCTCTTGCAGTTGCATGGGCACATCTTGGAAAGGTAACTTGCTTCATTAGTTTCCAAGATTATCTGTTTTCATTTATTTCTCGAAACTCTCGGAAATGGATAACTGAAGAAACTAGATCTTTTAGTAGAGCCCTGATAACTGAAGAAACTAGATCTTTTAGTAGAGCCCTTTGTATCACGGAAGCATAATTACTGTTCCATTTATGGAATATCTATGCTAGAATCCATAAATTCTGGACAGCATTTCTTCCTCAGGTCCTGAAGAACAACTCGTTGGGTTTGTTGGCTTCATGTAAGAAGAGGCAAAATATATTTAAATTGGTTCGTGATAAGATATAACCACAGGAGTCAAATACCTGGAAAAATCATTTCTTTTCTGCATGAACTGTTGGAAAATACAGATCGAGTCTGCAATTAAACACATGGACTTTTGTTCATCAAGGATTGGTTGAATTACTTCTGACGTCTTAAGTTGTGCTTGTACTGTTTATCCATCAATGTACTATAAAGGTTCTTCATATTAGGCCTAATTGTCATAGGTAGGAAATTTAGCCAGCCTATCCAATTGCAGGAAGCCAGGAACTATAATTGCTGCCTAAGCTTTCTCCAGTAGGCCACGGACAACAACAAAATAGCTAGTGTAATTCCACAAGTGAGGTTTGGAGAGGGTGGTTTGTACGCAAACCTTACCCATATCTTGTGAAGGTAGAGAGTGTGTTTCCGAAAGCCCCCCAACTCGTGTAAAACAGTTCTAAGCAGGTATTAAAAGGAAATACAGTAGTTAAGAAACCATTTTAAAATTAATAGAGAAAAAACAGTAACAACATCAAATAATACGACAACTGAAGCAAAGAAAACAAGTGGTAATGTAGAATCGCAAAATAAGATAAAAGAAAGGTAGTTATAGCACTATCAGTGAGAAAAACCAGACAATGCTTGACTACCTACTAATCTTCTATCCTGATTCCTGACCTCCATATCCTCCTATTCAGGGTCATGTCTGTAAGCTGTAGGTGTGCCATGTCCTGTCTAATCACCTTTCCCCAATACTTCTTTGGCCTACCTCTACCTTCCCTTGTACCCATCATAGCCAACTCTCACACTCTTTCACTGGTGCATTAGAGCATTTCCTCTTTAATGCTCGAACAACCTCAATCTCGCTTCCCTCGTCTTGTCTAATGTGGAGGTTACTCTCACCTTGTCCCACATATCTTCATTTCTTATCATTCCAAGTATGCCTGCACATCCATTTCAACATCCTCATTTCTGCTACTCTTTCTCCAAAAGGCCAAGTATTACAAAAATTTCTGAGTAGACTAAAGTAGTTGTGTAGTATCTTATTCTTCAATTTTCACTACTAGTTGCTGCTTTATTTGCTTTGTGTATCTTACTATTTTGTTTCTGTTGTTTTCTTTTCAATCCCGCTTTGATTGCTTTTTTTTTTTTTTGCGTCGAGGGTCTATTGGAAACAATCTCTCTACCCCACAAAGGTGGGATAAGATCTGCATACATTCTATCCTCTCTAGACCCCACTTGTGGAATAACACCGAGTATATTGTTGTTGTTTGTCGTCCGAGTAGAGGAAGAGGAGTTTGACTCAGGCTTAGGTGCAATAGAATATGAGTATGGATCTTTCTCTATCTTGAATCTCCAACCACTTTTTTGATAGCGCCTTGTATTAAACCCAAGTCCACCCCAACATTTTTGAGCTGTGAAAATTTACCACATTTTTTTATTAACACTTTCTTTCCCTGCTTTGGAGAAGTATCTCTTTTGTCAACCTGCAAGTCTCCTTTCAACCCTCCCAATCACTCGGTTCAAAGATGATTGGTCCTTATTAGATGCTCCTAGTGGTAGATCAAGTGTAGTAGTATGAAGTGTCCCTGCCCTACAATTCACCACATGTGCTCAATGCTCTCCACCTCACCAACTGGGATGGTTTCACTCTTTTTGAGATTTATCTTTAAGCCTAATATCATGTGGAACCATTCTTGCTCTCAAACGCACACACAAGTATACGCGGTTGTACAAATAATAAAGTGATAAGATTATAGTATTGAACCAAACAAGAAATATAAAACTCAAAGTTATAATTATAAACTAACTGAAATAAAGAAAACAAATAGTACACTCTAACTAATGAAGAACATATTTTTATATTATCAATGAAATGAAATCGATTTAGGGCTATGAACTGTCTTACAATCACGTTGTATTCTTCAATTGATTCGACTTCTTAATTAATCTAGATTATTGATTAATAGAGTTTATATTATTCATTAGACTCTCTTGAGTTCTTACTCACCTATTCTAGTTAACCTAACGCCTATACATCTGTGGAATTAGAATTGATAAGAATGTATTAATAATCCCTATATAATAACCAAGCAAGATGATTAGGTGTATGTCTATCCTAACAGCGAATCCGTTCCCCAATGCCCAGGTTCAAGAACTTGCTCTCTTTTATCCTATTGCAATCTAAAAATTCCATTTTCGAGTTCAATTCTAGATCGGTAGATAGTGTTCAGTAGTTGACCAAACAATCAAATAATTAAGATCAACAACAACAATATACCCGAGTGAAATCCCATAAATGGTGTCCAGGGAGGGTAGAATGTAAACAGTACTTACCCAACCTTAGAGGTAGAAAGATTGTTTTTGATAGACGAGAGAAGAAATCAAGTAATACAATAAATGAAGTACAAGGAACAATAAATAGTAACAAAATCGAAGAAATAGAAGCTACAAGAGTAATATTACGACTATTAGTAAGGAAGGTTGAGTGAAACAAGACTCAATTACCTGCTAACCTTCTACCCTAATCCATTTCCTCCATAATCTCCTATTTAAGTTCATGTAGCTGAAGTTGCGAATAACAACAATCATGAAAGAACCATAACCCTAGAGAGAGAAATTTAACTCCATATAGACATGGGAGAGAAACAACAAATCATTCAAAGAAACATAAAAAACTAATAGTATAGAGAAAGAGAAGGTAAAGACCCAATGAACTTTGACCTCCGCAATGTCTCTATGCTCTCCCCAGTTAAAAAAGTTGTCTAAAAATCGTGTTTAGAATGTGTTTATAGGGTATAAATGGCCTGGGCTTATTAAAACCAAATCCTAGCTGAATTAGGATAATGGGCGGGTGCCATCAGGGCACTATGCCGACCAGTTTTGCAACCTTTAGAGGCCAGAATTGGCTGCAATGTCAATGCACCACTTTGGATGTCCCATGCTCAACCACATGCGGCCCAGCATGGTGTGACAAGCTTGCTAGATCTCTGTGGCTTTTTTTCCATGCGCCACCAAGCGATCTCGTGAGATGGCACGCTCTGAACGCTCCAAAATCCCGCTAAAGTTGAGTGCAACTCCACAACCGCATATGGTCACGATGCCTACTCATTTTTTTGTTGTTTCTTGCTCGTTTTTTGGTTTAGCTCCAATTTCCTAAAAACTCACCTAATACATCAACATAAACACATTTTGATGATAAATGTACTAAAATGTGAGGCAAATAATGGCTTAATATATGCATTTATGCCGAACATCAACCATGTCAATACTATCCCAAGTACTTCAGTTGATTCTAGTTAGTATCACAAAATACTAAGTGTTGTCAGCAAATAGGATCTGTTCTATAGGTTTGTGTCACTTTATCCTTGAGTTCTAAGGAGACAGGAAACCAAGTCCGGTGGATGAACCATGGCCATTAGACCTAAGCGTGATTAATAGCCACCATTGCCCGCTGGGTGATGGAGCCGTAGAGGATCATTCTTAGCCTGGTTCGCTGGGCTTGAGATGGTCTCGTGGCTGTCTGATAGAATCCTAATTCTTTTATCTCAAAAAATATAAGTAAAATAAAAGATGTGTCCCCCTCACTGTACCTTGCCCCCTACCAATGCATATAATTGTCCTCAAATAACCTCCCGTCACAACTCTATCCATCATCCAACTCAATACTTCCATTACTAGTATGAATAACATAGGTGATAACGGATCTGCGTGCTGCACACTTCTCGAACTATCGAAAAAATTACACGGGTTGCCATTCACGTGGATCGAGTATCTAACTGGTGAGATACAAAACTAATCCACTTCCTTTGTCTTGTACCAAAGCCCACTAATGAAATCAAGAAACTCCTAATTGTTGTGATCATAGGCTTTCTTACGATTCAATTTGCACAAAATCCCCGATTCCCCTTGCTTTCTTCTTGAATCAACCCACCAAAACTACTTTAAAATTTGTCTTCCTTTCGTAAAAGCATTTTGTGAAGTTAATACTGTTTCATCTAAAATCTTCTTTAATCTATTGGAAATCACCTTATTTATAATCTTATAAATATTTTTCAAACGCTCATTTGAAGCTAGGGGTGGGCATTCGGTGTTTCGATTTGGTTTTTTAAAGTTTCGGTTCGGTTTTTTCGGTTTTCAATTTTTCATTTAGTGTACCGAACACCGGTTTTTTTCAAATTCGGTTCGGTTTTTCTAATTTGGTTTTTTCGGTTATGAGTCTAATTAATGGGCTATTTTTTACTTACAAAATGAGTTACTTTTTTAATTAAAAATGAGCTAATTAATGGGCTATTTTTTACTTACAAAATGAGTTACTTTTTAATTAAAAATGAGTTGTTTCTATCTTTTAAATTCAAAATAAATTATTGATTATTAAAAAAATAGAAAAGTTAATAGACATATTAAAAATTAAAAATTTTAACTTTTTAAGTAAAGAAAAATAGCGGATCAGTTTATTTACATTTAGTAGTACGTACATAGCATTTGATAATAAATTTTCTCATATGCTTAATATCCTTATAACAAACCCAACAAAAAGTTAAGGGTCTTTTAAGATTTCAATAATCTACGGTCCCTAATTTCTTGTTAAATAAATATTATATATTTCATCTTTCTTCAGCTATTATAATCAAAGAATTTGTTTAACATGCTAAAACTATTATAAAACTTGTTATTTGTAAAAAAAAAACTTAAACAATTGTGTCAATTATATAATAATTCTCTAAATGGGCTTTGAGATTTGGGTTGGTGTAGCTTTTTTATTTTTTGAAATTAAGTTATAATTTTATTTTTTTAAAAATATATAAAATTTCTCGGTTAAACCGAAATTCCAAAATTCTAAACCGAAAATCGAAATTTTGCTGAAAAAGAACCTAAACTGAAAACCGAAACCGAAAAACCGAATTAGTTCGGTTCGGTCCGGTTTTTCGGTATTTATGCCCACCCCTATTTGAAGCAGTGTTGTGAAAGGCGAGGCGAGCGACACTGTATCGCCTTTTAGTGTTGTGGCAGTGCGAAATCCAAAAGGCGCAGTAATGGCGAGAATGGCGACGTGGCGACATGGCGATAAAGACGACAATGGCGTCGCCTTTTTATTCTTTTAAAAAAAGTGCCATCAATTTAGGGCTTTAACATGTAAAAAGAAATTTTAGAGTTTTAATTGCAATTTTGCACTTAACATCGACTCTGGGGCTCTGGACTTAGCGACTTCTCCTTTCTGACTGTATGACACCACACCATCGAGGCATCGACTTCTCCGACTCCGAAGTACGACCAGCAGGTCCAGCACCTTCTGGACTGATACGTATTTCTTCTTCTTCAGTTCTTTTTCTTTTTCCTCTTCAGTTTTCTTTCTTTTTGACTTCTGGACTGATATGTATTTCTTCTTCTTCTTCAGTTTTCTTTCTTTTTAAGAATCCAATTCTTTCTTCTTTAGTTAACTGTTAACAGTTAACCTCTGTTTTTCTTTTTGCTGCTTCTTAAGTCAACTGTTAACCTCTATTTGAAGATTTTGAAAATCTTGAAGAATTGATTTTTAGAGTTTTGGTATTGCTTGTCTAATGGATTGTTGAGTCATTCAAGTTCTAGACTTTTAGTATCTACTATCTATTTTTAGTTTTTCAATTGAAATATTTGCTAACATGTTATTACTATTGAGATTATGATTATTTGTATATGCAATTCGATATTTTAATTTTTTGGTGTTAATTGGCGTCTTACTTCAAAAAGAAGAGCGCCTCGCCTCGTGGTGAGACAGACCCTTGTCGCCATTTGTCGCCTTTCGTGGTCCAAAACACTGATTTGAAGCACATTTAACCCCTGAAGCTTAAAAAAGCTCAAGGATGGTGATACACCTCGCTTAAATTGCACTGCAGCTTAATTCTAAGTATGAGAGGCTTTGTGTTGTATCGTATTCCATACTTGATTAATGCTTTGTTCTTTTAAAGATTTTTAAGTGCTTATTGATGTACCTACAATCTACCTAACATGTGACTGTCTGCTTTTATATGCCTTCTTTTATTTTGTCCATACATTAAATTATCTCGTCATTTAATTTGATCTAACTTACAAGTAAGTACCATTTTTGCCTGAACTTCATTCAGATATGCCTGAGCTTCAGAAGTTTGGTATGTCTAAAGTTGTTGTTACAAAGTGGATAGACATACAAAAAAGAAAAATTTAAGTAGGCAAGGCACCAATGCATGCACCTTATTGCCCATGCTTTCTCTCTTGACTCGAATAATACTAAAGAACAAATATAATAGGTAGAGAGATATATTAATTGTTTCTTATTCATCAATGTATATTATATCTGTTGCTTCCTTATTTTGTCTCTTGCTATTCTACTGTAATATTTTTCTTGGAAACTTGCTTCAAAACTTTTCTTTTTGAGCCGAGGATTTACTAAAAAAGCGTCTCTCTACCCTACAAAGGTCAGGATAAAGTTTGTGTACATCCTAATCTGCCCAAACCCCACTTGTGGGATTACAATGAATATGTTGTTATATTTAATTGTTAAGAGAACATTATGAATGGATTTGTTACTTTTTTCTTCATTGTGCTTTTTTCAAAAGCTTTATCCGCACTTCTACTGTGCTTACAGCCCCAACAGACCTGGAGCACTTTTTGAAGCTTTTCGCCTTTAACAACACTACACAGACTGACATGAATGACTGAAAGTTGGAGAGGCTTTAAAGGATCTTTTTGTGGGACATAGCAGATGGGATAAAAAAGTATCATTTCATGAACTAGAAAAACTGACCTTGGTCAATTTCAAAAATCAGCTCTTTGTCTTTTTATTATTTTTTCTTGATAAGGAAAATCAGCTCCAAGTCTTAAAGAGAGTACAGCCCGTACTCCCAACCAATTTAAGGTCTCTAACACCCCTGAAGGCAGGGCTGGATATTTGGAGCATTGATAATATTTTTTTGAATAATCTTTTTTGATGAAGTAAGTGGTATTAATAAAAGTCATTAAGAGGATGTAAGAATTACAAGATATGACAATTGAGCTTACGAAAAATGACTGGCTGGCTATACAAGTTCTATCTAAGCCAGTACTAGTGAGCTAATAAAGTCCAGAAAATGTTCGGCATTAATAACAGGGTACAAATTGGTCAATGAAACAGATTGGCACACACCTTGGCTTCAAAAGACCTATAGGAGTTGACTCCCATCAAAACATTTTCTGTTCCTTTCTAACCAGATACATCAGAAAATACAAGTAGGAACCATGTTCCAGATTTTCTCGATGGAGTGAAAATGCCAAACAGATGCATGGATTATATAACATGGCATGTTGGGCTTGGCATTGGTAACCCAATATCAAGGATGTGTCCACTCTGATACCATTTTAAGAGAAATGAATTTTTGATTTTACTGAATTATAGAATCTATCTTATGGGTTAAGGATTGCTCAAAACCATAAAAGAGACTAGAACTCATATGCACAATCAATGTAGAATTTAAACAATTAAAAAAAAACATTCGAAGGACTGTGATAGTTGGGAACATATGGTATTCAAAACAGGGGTGGAGGACTGAAAATATCACATTACCTTATGGTTACAAATTATGGAGGAACATCAAGAAGGTAAGTGGAGAGTTAAATGACAGTATCACCTTTAAAGCTGCTAATGCATATAGGACCGCATTTTGGTAACATAGGTGGTGCAGAGACGGCATTTTTAAGTGTTACCTTCTCAACAATCTACGACATATTGAGCTATAAAGAGACGATAAATTGTTATATTTAGGAGAAAGCAAGGCATTGAAGCTTCTTGGGATTTGAGATTCCAGAAAAATTAACAAAACAGGGAGGTTATCAAATTTCAGAGAGTCATGGAGCTACTATTCAAATATAACATCACATAAATGGAGCAGAACACCTGAAAATGGAGAGGTAGGGGAAGGGGGACATTTTCGGTGAAGTTCTCTACCCTAGATAACTTAAGAGAGAACTCGAACTTCTTAATCTTTACCTTATCAAAAAAAGAAAGAAGAGAGCACTTGAACTTCCTATATCTATTAGATGGGTTTACTAGAGCACAAGAAAGGTGCTTGTTCACCTGGATGACAATAAGTGGGGCGATCCTAATTGCTGACAATTTTCAAAAAAAGGAAGGTAATGTAAACTATTTGGTGCCTTTATGCCAAAGTGCGGGAGAAGATATAAACCATTTACTAGTGCACTGCTAGATTGCAAGCCAATTGTAGTGGACACTATTAACCTGTTTGGAGTATAGTGATTAACTTCAGGTTCAGTGAAAGATGTGTTGCATAGTTGTATTTCAGAAGAAAGTGAAGGAGATGCTGGTCCATTGACCCTCATGTGGGGACCTTGGAGAGACAGCAACAAGAGAGCATCCGAAGGACTGAAAAATGAGTCTTTACAGTTGAGAGTACTTTTCAACTTTTTAAGCATCCACAGAATTCCTATTTGTTGTATAGATGACTGTGCCATCTGCATAATCACGTCTTTCTTGTAACCTGCTTCCCTTTTTATGGCATGGGGTGGTGGGATTCTCCTTATCCAATGTGCTGAACTATTAAGCGTTTGCAAGTCATGATCATAAAGTATATTAAGGTCGGGTTTGTTATGTAAATTGATTGATGCATATGAGGCGATTAGATCCATCTAAAAGTTGGGTTCATATAGCTTTATAGGCTGGAGGGGGAAAGTCAATTGGCTCAGCTAGCATTTGATCGTGCAAGAAGTATTGATCCTTCACTTCCATTGCCATGGGCAGGCATGTCGGCTGATGCTGCTGCAAGGTAAATTCATCATGTTATATAAAAAAACATATAGAATGATGCATTTGCACCTTTTATGTGAAATATAAAACTGAATACACTTATTAAACAGGAATCTGAAACCAGACGAGGCTTACGAGTGCTGTCTGCGGGCGGTTCAGATCTTTCCAGTAACTACATTTCTCTCTTTAAGTGTTGTTTTGAGGAAACATTTCAACTTTCATTTTATTTGGGAGTTTGTCATGTTGCTGCTTCCACATCTAAAGTTTGTAGAACATGTCAAATCCTGATGCTTGTGAAAACAAACTTTAGAGCTCAGATGCTCACTAATATANTTCTCTATGTATTTTCAGTTTTCATCTTATTCGAGTCAGTTATCTAAAGTTTGTAGAACATGTCAAATCCTGATGCTTGTGAAAACAAACTTTAGAGCTCAGATGCTCACTAATATACATGCGGTTCTCCCAACAGTCGATACAATTATTGTTTTATCAGAAAATTGATACCCGGTGTCCTTTCAGTTGTTTTTTTGTCCTATTTGGAGTTCTTACATTTCCTGTCTATGAATAGCTTGCAGAATTCCAAACAGGTCTAGTTAAGCTTGCTCTGCAATCTGGTTATCTGCGATCTCCAGAGGTACTTAGGCACTTGGTTTACAGTCCATTTTGTATGTAAATGTTGCTTGTCTATGTTTAGGCTCTGAGACATTGACAAGGAATACTTCAGATAACATCAAGTGTAAGTTATTATAATTGTTATACCAGGCATTTGGATCCATCCAGCAGGCTTTGCAGCGTGCACCTCAGTATCCTGAATCTCACAATCTGAAAGGGCTAGTTTGTGAGGCACGGAGTGATTATGAAAGTGCTGTTGCCTCATATAGGCTGGCACGCCTTGCTGCCAGTGTTTTTGCAGGAAGACTTTCAAAATCATATCTTGCTGATATATCTCTTAATTTGACCAGGTCACTTTGTATGGTACTACACTTTTACCACATCTTCTCAGGTTCAAGTTCTTTTGCTTCAGATCCAATTTGCAATGCTACTCAGTTTTTTGCCATTGTCAATGGATGCTTTGATCAACATTATTTTATGTAAGTTCTGAGATACTTTGTATCCGTACAGGCAGGAAATGCTGATGATGCTATTGAAGAATGTAAATATTTGGAAAGCAAAGGTATGGTTCTTTATCATAATTGCATTTTTGTTGCTCCTAGTGAGAAAGTACTGCTAAAGAAAAAATATCATGGTGAGGAATTAGGGCCTGCTGCTTGTCTGTGAACAAAATAACAATTATTAATTGTGTAATATAAAAGAAATATTATGATTGAGATTTTATACGAGTGCTAAACTTCTAGTTGGCAAAAGTGTTGGGCATTGGGTTGTCTTAGTGTTCACTTTAGCTAGTTACTGAAGTCGTGGAGTAGCATCTTGCTTAGGAATTTATTTGATTTTTTGTCCTACTTTCATGCTTTTGCTCTCATAATCTAGAATGTGCTATGGCAATGCTTGGTTATTTTGAACCTGTAATTTCCATTTTTGCTAGGTCTTCTGGATGTAGAGGGTTTGCAACTTTATGCGCTTTCTTATTGGAACCTTGGCAAATATGACCTTGCTCTTTCGATGGCAAATAGACTGGCCTCATCTGTTTTACCAACAGAGCATCCATTGGCTGCTGCCTCTGTTAGTTTCATCTGTAGATTAGTTTATCATATTTCAGGGCAGGAATTAGCTATTAGAAACATTTTGCAACTGCCAAAAAGAGCCTTCCAGAGTTCAAAAGTTAGGCTTGTAGCATCCGCTGTTCATGCATTAGATGAAAGTCATCAGCTTGACCCAGTTGTTTCAAGTGTTCGTGAGTCTCTTTCATCTAGCAAAGAGATTGCTGCACTGGATTTCCTGGCCACACTGGGCTTACTAGTAAGTTTTCTATTTCAGTTGCCTCTTTTTACTTGATCTTGGGCCCCTGAGTGTAAATCCGGACTTCCTTATCGGGGCTTTTAGGTCAAACATGGATCTAAGGACTGCCTAGAAGTTCAGAAGGGAGTCAATTATCTAAGAAGAGCTCTTCATATTTCTCCAAACAGTCATTTGATAAGGTACATTTTCATGTTGTCCACTTTGGCATGAACTAGTGAATTGTGCTTATTCAGAGCACTTCATATTAATGGGTTTCATTCATTTTAATCATGGTTTGCTTGAGATCGGAACAACAACAACTAAGCCTCAGTTCGAAATAAGTTGGGGCCGACTATATGAATCCTCACGGACCATGTTTTTTCATTTATTTGAATTATGATTTGCTTGAGTTTGAAGAGTTGGTTAATTTTGGAAGCAATTTTGGTGGTTCTTCCAGATTGAAGTTGGAAAAATAAGTGAGATTCTGTTTTTATCTTGGAAGGCATTTGTTTCCTTTTTTGTTTGAGAAATAAATGAATCTTATTGCCGTGGTTTGAGTTGGTCCAGAAGGAATTAGTTTGTTCTGATCAAGTCCGTAATGAAGTTTCTGTTTGATGAAACTGGCTTGAGTTAAAGTGGTTTCTCCTGCCAATATCAAGGAGCTCAATTGAAATCCTCGCTGAGACATGGATGCAAAATGACTATTCTTACATGCACGGTTCAAGTTACATGAGACCCATCATGGAGCAGTGTTCATGTCAACAAGTTTTTGGCAGTACAACTGTTTTACTAATAGAGGGCTCAAATGATCTTGGAAAGAGAATGCAACAGAATAATTAAGGAAATATTTTGTTGAAGTTAGAGGTAAGAGAACCCCATGACCAGTAGTATACCAAGAAATAGATAACTTGCAAAAAATACGGTTTAACGACGCAATCATCTAAACAATTAGGGATCTCGTAGGTGCACACAAAACTAATAAAAAACAAATGAGATGTCCTAATGTGTGCAAGATCGTTTTCCAACACTTTGAATGCTCTTTTGTTTATTTTCCTCCGAAGAATCGTATAAGTGATATTGGGGGTGAGATTCCACGCTTTACATTGTCTTCTTCTTGATATGAATACGCAACTTTGCATCCCCCTTCCTCCGTCTTAAGCATCGGTCGTTGTGATATAAGAAAAGAAGAAGAGAATTTGGGAATAGGTTGCTTGATTATTCCCTAAGCATTCCAATGACTCCCACAAGGTGATTTGAAAAACTGGCCAACTGCACTAACAACAAATGAGTTGTTAGACCGTTGATTGTAAGATAATTGAGTTTGCCAACAAGTTTCTATATCTAATTAAATCTTTTAGAGCCCGCCCCTCCCTATCCTAGAATAACCAACCTTAAGATCTTTAAGTTCTAAAGACATCATTAACTTGTTTATACAACTCCAGGTCAGTTTCTTTCTAAGGGCGAAGTGCAGGATAGCCGATTTTAGGTTCCCCATTTTAGCCATAGCTGTAACGTATTTTACAAGTTTAGCCACTTTGGAACCAACTTCAAGCATTTGCGACAATTGTGAAAATTTGTCTCTGAAGTTTGCCCACAAACTTCTAACATTTTGCCTGCATTGGCCTTCTGATATTTTTTTCCTAAAATTGTAGGATTATTGGCAAGACATGAAGGAAACTTTCCATAACTTTCACATTCATGGGATTTTTGAGAAAAGCTATAATGCTACATATATAGCTTTAATTCCTAAGAAGACAGCAAAAGAACTGAGAGATTTCAGGCCTATAGCTTGATAGGCAGTGTATATAAGTTGATCTCAAAAGTTCTTACAGAAAGAACGAAGAAGGTGGTTGACAAGTTGGCGGACTCTCAGCAAATGGCTTTTATCAAAGGTAGTTAAATAATGAATGTTGTCTTGATTGCAAATGAAGTTGTGGATTCTAGAATGAAACAAGAGAACCCAAGAATTTTGTGCAAATTAGACATTGAAAAGGCATATGATCATGTCAACTGGGAGTTTTGGTTGAAAGTGTTGACATGTATGGGATTTGGAGGAAAATGGATGAAGTGGACGAAATGGAGCCAAATCCTTATTAGTGTAAATTATGGAACTTATGACTCTGCACTCAAGAGTGTGGCATAGTGGTCAATGAAGTTGAAATGGACCATGGGAGACCAAGGTTCAAATCTCAGCAAGAGGCAAAAAACACCAGGTAAACTTGTCCCGTTGTCTAAAGCCTTGGTGGAGAACCGTGGAAGGTAGTATGAATACAGTTGATTGGTCGAGGTGCGCACTGATATTAACATTATTTTATAAAAAGATAATAAATAAATTATGAAAGTCATGATTCTTGGTCCCAGTCTGTCGATTCCTATTTGAACTCCTGCAAAGAATTCAATCTTCTACGTTAGCATTACTTAATTTACACATCAATGTTCATGTTTTCTTTTAACTCCGCGGTTGGGGGAATTGGAGTTTGCTAAGTTTCTCAGCCTTTAAAAATCTTCACATGGATATCCAGTTCTTCATGCTCAAGAACTCTTGCTGAATATCATTGGTCAGTCTTCTCTCGTTTGTTGATTTGTTCAGTCTTGATTTTTGTTGATGTGTTTCAATAAGTGTACATTTCAATTGTGGGTTAGTTCGGTTGAATTACTTGCTGTGATCTTGATACTTGATAGAGTTTAACAAATGCATTGTTGATTGCTATTCCCTATATGAAACTTATTTCTGTTTGTAAATTTTTGCTATTAGTATGATGAGCAAAGTTGATTGATCTTCTGTAATATTCTGGTGAATAGGACCCTTCTTGGCTATCTATTAGTATCCAGCAAAGAATGGAGAGATGTCCACGTTTCAGCTCGATGCTTCATAGTGGATCCTTCTAAACATCAGGAAAAGGAAGGTGTTAAATCGAGTGTCGAGATTTTTGGAGCTGGAGCAGTTGCTTGCTGTACTGTGGGGAGCGGCAAGAAGACATTGCCCATGTCCATCTGTAGAGAAAATTCAACATTGGGGTGCAAAACAATCAAGTTGCTGCAGAAGTACTGTTCTTTATCATGTGCTGTTGGACTTTATTTATGAAATTTTATTTCTATTGTACGCTTTCTGCGGCTCGCTTTATTGATGAACGAATCCGATACTCCTGATGTGATCGGACGTGAATTTTTCCCATGAAATATATGCTAAAGCTGTTCTGTTGTGCATCTAATTTAAATGTCTATATTTATAGGTTTGTCCATCAGGAGCCTTGGGACCATCATTCGTATTACCTGCTTGTATTAAACTATCTTCAGAAGGCGCGGGAGGAGAAATTTCCGCATAACCTGTGTGTTGTTCTTGAAAGGTTAATAAGTGTGGCTCTTCGAAGTGAGTTTTATGCAAAGGAAGACATTTCTTCCCAATACCAAAAGTTCCAGCTTCTGCTTTGTGCTGCGGAGGTTAGTTTGCAATGTGGGAATGGTTTCAAGTGCATTATGCATGCAAAAAGTGCTCTAGAGATGCAGCTTCCAGATAACTACCTCTTCTTTGCACACTTGCTACTGTGTCGTGCCTATGCTGTGGAAGATAATTTTGTTGGGCTTCATGAAGAGTATGTAAGGTGCTTGGAGCTCAAAACTGATTATCATATTGGTTGGATTTGTCTTAAGTTTCTTGAAAGTCGATACAAGCTGCACTCAGATTCCAGTTCACTAGCCTTGGCCTTTCAAGAGTGTGGCAAAGAAATAAAAACTTCGTGGAACATGTGGATTGCTATATATAATCTGGTTCAAGGTCTAACTGCAGTTTGGAATGGGGAATTTATTGGTGCAGAAGAGTCCCTTGCGCAAGCTTGCTCGTTAGCTGGTGCCGAGAGTTGCCTTTTTCTTAGCCATGGTAATATTTGCTGAACAATTCTGAAACTGACTTTAATACGCTTAAACTCTTTCCTATTAGACTCACTTTTTGGGCGGAAGTGTATTTTCCCATTCAAAAGCTCTTCTATTTCTCTTTGCAGAATCCACATAAGTGCCCACGGGGTAGCATTCTATCATCTGCACTTTCTTTCCTTCTATCTGGCTTTCTATCTTTCCCTCTGAGTGCCTATGAAGGCCGATGATCTTTTTGGTTCAATTGGTAATGCGAATTTGATTATTCAGGTGCTATTTGCATGGAGATTGCCAGGCAGCAGTCCGATTCAGATTTTTTATCACTTGCTATTAGAAGTCTGAAGAAAGCAAAAGACAGTTCTTCAATACCGCTACCCTTTGTCTCACTACTATTGGCACAAGCAGAAGCTAGCATCGGCTCTGAATCGAAGTGGGAAAAGAACCTCATTGAGGAATGGTCATCTTGGCGACCAGGTTTGATATTTTGTCCTTTGGTAATTCATTTATGTTTTATTTAGAGCAGTTAAGTTTGGACTGTGGTTGACAATTGAGTCAATACTGAGTGCAATATCGAGTAATGGGTCTTTCACAATCAGACTACCTATACACACTATGGTATTTGATGATGAAAGTTTGCCGTGTAGCAGATCCTCGTAGTCCATTCTTGCCAGTGCGAGCCTACTTACCTTAAATGTTTAATGTTTTTCAGATAAGATTTGGACAAATACTATTGGGGTTAAAAACTCTGATCTGGAATTTCCACTTTCTTGCATAGCGTTTGGCCAAGATTTTCCAATATATGCATCTCCATTTGAATTCCATTCCAGTTCCCTGTGTTTCTAGACATAGTTAATTGCCAAACATGATATGCAAAGGGGGGAAAGAGAGATATTTATACATAGAATAATTGGGAGAGTTGAGCAACCCTTCTGCCTCTATGGCACACTAGCCACACAAAGAAACTGAATAGGAAAAAAACAGAAAAAGATAAGATAAACCTATCCTCACAAATACCCGATTTTTGGGTACTTCATTGTTCACAATTTGTGGCAAAATGATCAATGTTGTCAACGGGGAACTTAAGCTCTGAAGTGAGGCGCAAAGCAAGTGGGGCACTTCGCATTGCTTAGGCAGCGGTTTAGTGAAAGCACTATGGCGTGTTCTTTCCACAATCCTGTCACCATCTGGGTTCTGTTTTAAAGAAGAGACTACTAAATAATAAATATTTCTTACCACTTCAGGCTCTTCCTAGGGCCTCTGTTTTAGGTGGGGTTCTATACTTTGATGGTTACGTATGTTTTCATCTCCCCTATCCCAATAGTTATGAAAAGATTTCTAAATATAATTCCGTCCTTCCATTTAGGGGCACTCTAAAGGCAAACAATATTAATAGTTAGCAAGGTATTATGGGTCAATATATTATTACTAGACGAAAGAATGCCCGTGCATACGATTTCAATTTTAAGATAATTTATTAATGTATCGACTATTAATGTAGTTGCTAATATAATTCTTTTTATATCTTTTTTATCTGTCAAAGCTTAAAAAGAAATAATTCTTAGTTCACTTTAATTTTTATATTGTATGTACCCAACAGAAATTTAAACACTTTTGTCATGATCAACAAAATTAACATTAAACCAATTTTTAAAATTTTTTATTTCAGATTATACTATTCAGTTTTCTTTTTTTTTTTTTAAACTTTGAATCTTGAACTGTAAAGAAGCTAATAACTTTAATTCTTAAATTGTATGCACCTAACATAAATTTAAACTCTTTTGTCATGATCAACAAAATTAACACTATACCAATTTTCTAAAGAGAGATTACGTAAAGACCCCCTATACTTATACCTTAATTTTAAGGAGACACTTTAACTTTGCGGGAATCTTATAACCCTCTCGAACAACTCTAAAATAGTATTTATACCCCCTTTTTCAGTCAACACCAGCTATAAGAAAATATTTGCAAGTCACGCACCAATTATTTCTTACCACGTGTCAAAGTAATCTTTTAACTATTTTATATTTTTCTTATTTAATTCCTTTTCCTTCTTTTCTTTTTCTTTAAATTTTTTTTCTCTCTCTATCTTCTTCATCTCAACTTCTGTAGAAATTCTTCTGGCTTAGCCACATCCACCATTGGCATTGCAACAACCACCAATTCTGTCGTAGCACCACTAAATAGATATCAAACTACCATCAATTAATTTATGAAAATCAAAATCACCAAATAATCAAAATCTAAATACTCAAATTACCACCAAATCATAATATGAAATTTAAATCACCATCTTCTTCAACTCCTTTATCCCAAATTGAGTATCTCATAACCTCACCATTTCCAATCTCTATTTGTAGGAGGAGAAAAAGCCGCTGAACTATTTTTTTTTTTTAAAAAGACGAATAAGAAATAAAACAATAATATTGCTTTTTCAAAAAAAATCAACAATAATCAATTCAACAGAGCCAAACGTAAATATAAAAATTATTGTATATGATTCTGACCGAACAATTACAGAACCGTAATTTCTAAGTATTTATCCATCACCACCACTATCAATTGAAATGGGTTTCAAGAGCCTAGTATGAAAGACAATGGGTTCCTAAAGTTCACTGCAATAACTAGAAAGGAAAAAGAAAAAGAAAAAGAAAAATGAAGAAGAACAATGATGGGTGCACAGGATATCTTGAGCCACTGAAAAGAAATAAAATGGGTAAGGTAATGGTGATAGGGAAGGTGAGGAAAAAGACTTGAAGAAGTAAAAACAAATAAAGTAAAAAAAAATAGTATTTCTAATAAATGAAATGTAGAAATAAAATAAAAAATTTACTTTTTGCTCATCTCACGCTCTCTTGGAGAGTATAGTACACTCTCCGTGCCACGTGGGCTCATAAGGGGGTAATAAATTCACTATTAATAAGAATAAGGGGGTAATAGGACCTTCGCAAAGTTCAAGTGTCTTCTTAAAATAAAGGTCTTAGTTCAGGGAGGTGATGATGTATTCTCTCATTTTTAAAATTTTTTATTTCAGATTATACTATTGAGTTTTTTTTACTTTAAGCTCCGAATCTTGAACCGTAAAGGCAGCTAATACATTCATTTTTTTTCGTTCTGTCCATATATTGCTTGCTTATTTAATTTTTATTTTTAATGCTCCTTTCTTTACTCTTCAAATACACTGTACTTTTATTTTTGGCGACCTACATTTTCTTTTTTCTTTTTCATTATAACTTTTTTCAGTTAACGGGTCCTACCTTTTTTGAGAAATTGCGTATTACTCAATTTTTTTGGTCTAAAGTAAAAATAGTACAAACATAAATTCTTAAAGTGTGATAACACAAAGCATCATCCTGTCTATTATACATTTTTAATTTTTTTTCTGAATCCGACGTTTTTTGAAAATTTACATTTTGCCTTTTATTCTTTTCTAAAGTGAAAATAGTATAAACATAAATTCTTAAAATGCAACAATACCAAAATATGAAATATAAAAAATATCAAAATTATCCTTATATAGATAAATAATCACGTTGAACTGTTATTTGTCTAAGTTGTTCAAGCAGGCATGTCGACCTGCTGCCTGCTTGTGTAGCTTATTGACATTTATAAAATATTTTTTTTCGTTAACAGGTCCCACCTTTTTGGAAAAATGGCATATTGCCCGATTATTTTGTTTAAAGTAAGAATAGTACAAATATAAATCCTTAAAGCACAATAACACCAAAGCATCCTATCCATTATAAATTTTTTATTTTTTTTTTCGGATCCCACGATTTTTAAAAGTTTACATATTGCTCTGTTATATTTGTCTAAAGTGAAAATGGTATAAACATAAATTCTTAAAGTGCAACAATACCAAAATATAAAATATAAAAATATAAATTCTTAAAAAATGCAATAATATCAAAATATGAAATATAAAGAATACCAAAATTATGCTTGTATAGACAAACAATCACGTTGAACTGTTATTTGGCTAAGCTGCTCAAGCAGGCATGTCGACCTGTTGCCTATTTGAGCAGCTTATTGACATTTATAAGATTTGTGTTTAAAGTGAAAATAGTTTAAATATAAATTCTTAAAGTGCAAAAATACCCATAAATGAAATATAAAAATATAAATTCTTATAATGCAGTAATGCCAAAATATAAAATATAAAAAAAATCAAAATTATTCTTATATAGACAAACAATCACGTTGAACTGTTATTTAGCTAAGCTGCTCAAGCAGCTTATTGACATTTATAAGGTAGTAGAATAGGAAAATTGAATCATGGCATTTGAATTAAAGAAAGGTAAAATAGCATATTGCATTTGAGTTAGAGATTTAAACTTATGATGGTCTGTTATCTTCATTGACATGGTTTTCTCTTCATCACGTATTTGCAGTTTTTTTTCTGAAACTGAGAACTTTGTGTGTGTGTGTATGCGCACGCGCACGTGTGTAAATTGAACAAAACAATTACATGGTTGTACTAACACTATATTCTAGTTCTTTGCCTTAGACCTGTTTCCTCCCAACTACTCAGCGCCTCTGTGATCCTTCCAGGCATAGTTCAGGAAATGCCTTTGAGGTTTAAGATAATTCTCCATAGTTGTGCTGTTATCTTACAGTGAAAGAATAGATATGGTTAACTGTCTCTGCTTTCTCTCCGCACAAAAAACATCATGCACACAGTGGGAATTGTCTTGTGTAAGGCTGCTTCTCTGGCTAGTAACCAAACAAAACAGGGTACTTCGTGAGAAATTTTGGTTTCCCGGATATGTTTCCATGACCAGTTAGCTATCTGTTTATTAGGAGTATTCATCAGTTTGTAAGCTGCATTAACCTTGAAAATGTATTTGCAGTTTCTTTTAATTGCTCCACCCATATAATTGCACATATTTCAATATCTTGAGCTCTCAGCAGATCTTTGTGTACTTCAGTGTTGTTCGTCTTCAACAAGACTAGACTTGCTGGGACTGCCTGTTTGTACCGTTGCTCTTACTAGAAAAAAGACAGAAAGCTATTATTGTATTGTTACTCTTACTGGTTTGTTTCCCCTGCTGCTCGGGAGACAACAAATACTACCCAAATTTATGGATCAGTGTCAGAATGGCATTATAAAGAATTGTAACTTGATTGAATATGCTTATCCAGCTCATGCTTTGGCTTCAACATGTTTCTTGCAGAGAGTAGGCCTGCTGAACTATTTTTCCAGATGCATTTGCTTTCTAGACGGATGATAGAAGGTTCTGGAGTTATATCCAATCTGGAGCCGTCTACAAGTCCTCTAAGGTGGATACTTCAAGCGATCCATATGAATCCGTCTTGTTTGAGATATTGGAGAGCTTTGCTGAAATTTATGGAGTAACTTGCAAGCTATGTGAACTTGTACAGCTACTCAAATTCTGTCTACCGGCTAGGCATTTGATTTTCCTGCTTTCCAGAATACGGCAAATACTATGGTTATCTCTGCCTTTTGCATAGTTTAATTTAGGATTCTGTCTTCTTTATTTGGTCATTTTAATTCTCCTTTGTTGTTATCCATTCCCTTCCACCTAACGTGCATAGTTTGGCAAGAGGTATCTGACAAGGCACACTGGCAGCCGTCTAATTACCGGCAGGTGCAGTGATTCAGCAAGTGTTATCGGCGTTGGCCATCGAATTGTGCTGTCTTGGGGTATCTGGAATTATTAAGCACGCATTTTCTTCTTCTTGATTGTTCAAAGTTGGGGGAAAACGTTATAATTTTATTGTAGTTTGTTGATTTGCGTGCCAAACTCAGGAGCTCTTATTGAGTTCTTCAGCGTAAGCACTCCCATACTTTAGCACACGTCAAACTATCCAAGTCACTAGTTTGAATCGAGTTCAGTGTGATCTCAGTTGCTCTTCCAATGTTTTTACTGGAGTTGATTGAGTAACGTCAACTTGTATGTTGAGTGGCTTGTCACATTATAAAACTAGTAGAAAAATAATAGCTAGTGCGCTAAATACAATGCAATAATTGGGGTTACGTATCGTAAGATTTTGTTGGACTTACTGAAGTTATCTCAAAAGATATAAAGCCTGTTTTGATTAACTTATTTAAGGCACTTTTAAGTCAAAATAACTTTTAAGCATCCTTATAGTGTTTGGATAAAATAAGAATTTAAGCTAATTATCAAAAGTAAGTTGAAAGTTATAAATTAAAAATTTTGTGCAAGCGATACCAAGTATTAGTGCTTACTATAAGATTCAGACAAAACCATTGGAGAATACTAGAGAAGCATTTGTGATATTGCATATTTGAGCTTCAGGCGCCTCTCCCCATCCTTCTGTAAGAGATAATGAGGCTCAACAATAAAAGGCGGTGTGGATTTACCTAACAGGTTGGGAGAGTCCGAGGCCGATTGTTTGAGACCGACTTTTGAATTACCGACCACGAACTATCTTTTAATCGAGGAAAATCATATTTTCATCTAGTTGTCTTGCCCTCCAGACTCACCTCTGACACAGCAATCAGTTAGAGGGGTCTCCCAAACTACAACCCATTACAAATATCAGATTAAAAATTGGAGCATAAAGCTCTAAAAGAAAATGTTAATATACAAAAGAAAAAGGAGGAGGAAGAGAAACATGTGATTTTTTTTTTGTGGCATCCACTTGTAAGATTACACTACGTATGTTGTTGTAAACATGTGATTTTTCCGGTTGCAACTTTTTGTTAATACATTTTGTGAATTAGAAGTCCAATTCAAAGGCATGTTTGTTGCACGCCCAACGTTAAATAAGCAGGGTTCTAAAAGAAAATTGAGTACAACCTCCAAACATGTATTATAATCGGAGGGAAGATCGCTCACCTCTGAAAACAATTTTGAGGTGATTATAATAATGCATAAGAAACTTCAATTTTCTTTTATTGAAGAGTGGTCGTATTACTGTAATGAACGGCAAAAAAGAGCTCAAGACTGGCCATTAAAAATTCTCCAAATACACAATTACGTATTTTCATATTCAACTTGTTTCACTCTTCCCCAACTCCCTTCCTAATTATTGCCTATTTCTTACGGTTCTTTCACTCATACCAGAAGTACAATGGAGTGTAAAGAGAGATGTATAAAGCCCATTGACATCTTCTATTTCAAATTAGTCAAATATAATATACCAGTTTTTTCTTCTCTTTCCACCTTTTAGCCTTTTTGTTCATATAATCTTCATATTTAGAGCAATCACACAAGAATCCAAAGTGCTTCTAACTTTTCACTCTTGCAACATAACCGATTTATTTCACCTTTTCTTAATAAAAACAAATGTTCTTGCTGCAATGGAGGTTGTTGATAGTACCTGGTCATGTATCACTTAATAGCCAAAATCTAATCTCAAGGCTACAAAGTACTCAAAATTTTCAATCATGCTTGTATTTGCAATGGCATCTCTTGCAGCATGACCTGACAGCAGCACATAGGAGTCCTATGGTTGCAAGAAGCAACACTGCAAAAATTGGAACCACCACAATCAGAGCATGGAAATTCAACATGAAAAGGTATATCAATATTAACCAAGGGCTCACAAGCTAAACCAACACCTTTAAACTAGAACTGTCTAAAATGTAAACAAAGCCTTCAGCAGGAAAAAGAGTCCAGATTTATAGGTATTTATGAGTTTAAAGTTACCTCATTCTTGAGTATAATTTATTAATGTACTTGGGCCATTTGTACGTCACACTCTATTTACTGGAAACATGATGCTTAATTGAATACCTAAGTCATCTTATTTTATCACTTTCTCTTTGTAGTTCTCTTAAAGAATGAGAACAAGTTAAGTTCTATATTAGGAGTCTTTTTATAGTGATTTAGGCCCTATTCGTCGGTAGGTTGACAGATTCAAAATCACATTAGTAGCATAAACAAAATATGTTCATGTAGGGTTGTTCAAATTGATAATTTTGATCAGTAGCCGCCACAAGTATCAAGAGAGATTTTGGTCAAAACTCTTATTTGCTCAATAATTAACCTTTGATCTTTCTTAAGGTATATAACTCATAATCACAACACCTTGGTTACTGCACACATGAAAATATAATAGTATATGGTTTATCACTTTAATCTTGATATTCTTTCTTCTGGTAAAGTAATGACTACAGATTAGAAACAGAGAGCTTATAGAAAAGTCAGATAAGGAACATTTTATGGTCATTCCTGAATAAAAAAGAGTAAAAGATGTGAAGTCTTGCGACATGACTGGCCAGCAGCCTCCAGGTGCCTTTTTAAAGAACTTAAATGGTGGCAATGTCATACTTGGACCAACTCCAACCTCAAGGGAGTAGAATTACTATTAGGAGAAAAGGAACGATGCTGTGGCTATACATTGGCAGAGTGACAATGAAAGGCTTTTGGCTTGAAACACAAGCTAGGAAGCATTCAAAGCCCTTTTAGTCCAAGTTTGTTTCATCCAGTTTTTTGAGACGAGGTATTAGTCAACAAAAGCTTCCAGCTCGAAAACATTTGCCATGGCCTTGTTACACCAAACACTAAGCAAATCACTTTGTTCCAAATTAACTACATTGTCCTTTTTGTCTTCAGAAACTCTAGCATTCCTTTCTCTTCCATTTGACCACCAAACCGCAGAGGGGATCTTTTAGTCATCTTTTATTCGACGAATCAATGTGTTCAATTTGAGTTTTTTAATGTCGAGAGTACAAAAAAAGCTTTTCTAAGTTGGAGTCATTTTCCTAAATAGTTGAAAGATGAAGTCTTTGATGCACTGAATACTTTTGAGATCTTTTTGTTATTGTAGTTAATTCCATCAGTATTCTGTGGTAAAGGTTTTTTGTTCTGCAGTAAACCTTCTGTCTAGTATTTTGTGATGAACACCTCTTTCTAATCATCACAGAAATTTCTCCATCGTTTCACCCATCAAATAATCTTCCATGCCTGTTTTCCCACTATTTGATCGTTAATTAGCCTTAAAATAGTCATACATTTCCACATAAAGCACTATAAATTAACCACATTGAAAAGTAATGCACCTTTCATTCTGAGAAGGGGAAGACTGCTTCTGGTTACTATTTCCTACTTGCTTAAAGATCATCCTTGATTTCATATTCATGCATTAATTCCCGTCCAAATGGAGCATAAAGCCATAAGATCCTTTCGATTCTTTAATTATTCACTACTCTTTCCTCGACACCACCTTCACACAAAGGACAGAAGATAAAAGGTTCCCGACCTTTTGCTTCCAACCAGATGTTGAGGACCAACATTTTGCATATGCAGCAAACAGAGAGGAAGGGCAAGAAGGTGGTGTAGTAGTATGGAAAGCCAGCATATGGAATTAAGTTTTAGGTGGCATTTTTCACAAATGCAGATTAAGAAAATGTGTGTGCAGAGGAGAGAACAAGAATAGACATGCAAGTAAAATACCAAACAATAAGCTAGAAATACTATCAGTTTGTATGCTCTCTATATTTGTTGAAGGAAATTAACTTTTTTATGATAAGCACATCAATCAGAATCAGTAATAAAAAAAATGATGAGTTTAAGGGTAATTACCAGCTAAAGCAGAAAAGAAAAATATTGCCAACCGGTATCTGACAAACCATGGTAAGTCAACTTCAAGAGAGCAATACTTTTGAAATTTTCCTAAGCCAATGTTCATTGGGGATTCCATCTTTTGGCCTTGGAGTTCTGATAATGAGATTCTCAATGCAATAACTGGTAACCCCTTTTCATCTCTGATGTGAAACTTCAAACCTACTGGATCTGAATCCCAATTGATCTCAATGGTCCCAAAGTTTGGTTGACCTAGATTATATCCACATACTGAAGATTAATAATCAAGAGAACGAAGCTCAAAGCATATACTTAAATGGGCACAGAAAATGGGTAAGAAATGTTAACCATAAGTGCATGAACGATATCTGCAACTTTTGTCCTTTACTCTCATTATAGCAGGAGTTAACCATGCCAAAATTCTCACAACGAAACGCAGAGGTGGAGATACTGCTTTCTCCACTGCTTGGGTAAGGCCACTTGATGTTATGTCATACAAGGGATAACCAGCAGCACAATTATATCTTGCAATTTCTCCAAAGTGAACATCTCCACTTATGAAGAAAACCCCTTCGCTCTGTACAAGGAAAGCAACTAAATCTATTATGTGGATAGCAAGAGGTATTAGAGATTGCCAACCTAACTCACAAATGGGGATGAGAACTAGATAAAGCAAATCTGACTTCTGAATAAACATGTAGTTCGAGGAAAAGACAAAGATGTATGCTTCTAAAGCAGGTGTTATTGGAAACGTCAAATTTCCAGCTATGAGTTCCTCAATGTTCCAGTTGCTCTAGTAAGCAGTTCTTTTGCCAATTAGGACCAGCAAATATAACTAGTGATGGTACTATAATCAACATACATTCTCAAAATACTCAAAAAGAAAAGAAGTTAAAAATGAAAAAAGAGAAGAAGAGTCTACCATGGTACCAATCTTCACCACCCCCAAGAAGCTCTCTTTCTCTTCAGTCACTACAAGATGTGTATCATAACTTTCTTTTTATCAGTAAAAGATAGTATTATTTGCCAGCGTTAAGAAGATGCCGAGAAATATGTACAACTAGCAACAAGTACATACTTTGTAATGTGCTAAAAAAATCAAGCATAGCTTCTACAGTACTAATGGAAGCCATGTTGCACAAAAAAGTAAGGAGATACATCTGTATTTAACTACAAATACAGTTCATTATTGCTCCCCAAAATTCCTAGCGTTTCTTTCCTTCCAAGTAGACCACCATAAATGTATGCAGGGTTCGAGTTCTTTCCTTGGACCTTTTTGTGCCAGCAATGTAGCAGATCCAGAGTAGACGTGGGCATATTCCAATTATGCCTTAAAATGTTGAAGAGATTCCATAGCTGCATAGTGAATTTGCAATGGAGAAAAAGATGATCCATGTCCTCGATTTGGCTATCAAAGAGAACATACTTGCTGCAGATGTTGAGGCCTCATTTTTGCAAGTCCGCAATGGGTTAAAACAGCATCATTTGCAACCAACCAGGTAAAGCATTTGACCTTTGATAGGACTGAGTTTTTACGGAGACGTTTCCAAGGACAAATTATGCTAGGGGAGCTGATCCTAGCGAGGTGCAGGTACCCAGATTTAACAGAGAAGTGACCATGTTTGTGTAATACCCCGAAACTTTCCTAGACCAAATTCAGACTCAGCAGATTAAACCAGAAATTTTTGCCTCAGAACGACCGAGACAACGAGTCGTTGTCAGCTCCAATGACCTGTTGTCTGGACGTGGCCAGCTGGGCTCGAACCTGCGCTTCCCTGTCTAGGAGTGCATTCCGGAAATATATAAGGAGATGAGTATGTCGACCAGTGCTTGAACTAAGATTGTTTCAAAAGAGAAAGGGAATGAATCTGAAAAGACAGGTCGAGAAGGGTTGCGAGCTCAAACGAATAGAGTTCAAGCCGAAAGTGTGTCTTGTCCTTGAGTCCTCTCTATGCCTCTCAAGCCCTGCCATGTCCCTCGAGAACCAACGGGACATGGAACGACCCATTGTGAGAAGCAACGAGTCACTCTGTCACTCATTGCATCCCCAACTCATAACCCAGTTGATCCCTTTCCAGGAACCCACGAGTCAACCAACGAGTCGTCGTTTGATATAACGACTCGTGGTGTGACTCGTTAATTGGGACTCCCAGGTATTTTTTCGACCAACTCCTTCAGTTACAACGAGTGGTAAAAACGACCCGTTGTATCACACGAGTCGTTGTGTCCACCCTTGGTGTCAAGCCCTAAGAATCCTTTAGGACTTCCAATAGACAGGATGAGAGGTGACGACTCGTTGTCCCAACCGAGTCGTGGTGTCACTCGTTAGAAGAGGGGGCCCAGTTTTGTTCTAGATCCTGCCAGTGGCCACGAGAGGTACCAACAACCCGTTGGTTCTTCCAATGAGTCGTGGTCCCCACCCATTGCCATTTCCAGCAAGCCAAGAATCCAGGCCCAGGACCAACGACTGGTCCCAACGAGTCATGGTGTCAACCAATGACTCGTTGTGTGACCTGTTGGTCCCCTGTCGAGCAGATTTCCATACTTTCTCCCAGGGTTATTTTTATAACTTCCCACCTTTTTAATCTCTAAACTACGTTGTTTTGGGGTTATATTCAGGGGTTTAGAGGGATAGTCGACATATTCCACTCAACACTCGGACTCTTGTACGAAGAAACAGATAGACAGACTTCTCAAGACAAAGCTAGGGCTTTCGATTCCTCCTCAGATTCTCCGGATCCTTCCCATGAAATTCGTTACCAGGTATGTGAGAATTTAGCAAGGGAATTGTCCTTCCCTTGTGCCCCAATATCCATCTAAATTTTCTTATCAGTTCTAGGCCCTGAGTTTTTGAATGTGAATAAATTTTCAGCCAGATTTCCGTCTATATCATGAGGAATATTATTCATGTTAATTGTAGTTATATTTCCACTATCTTGTGACTATGTTGATACTTGTTCCTATAAATGGATTCTAGCCCTAACTTTTGAATGCAGTAAATTAAAGTCTTGCATGATTGATTAGTTATTCATATTGCTTGACTCTATCAGTGTTGGATCCCTATACTATTAATATCAGTTGCAAATCTCAGTCAGTTGCATGCTAGTCCAGTTTCAGTCAGAATATTAGCATTCTCAGTATTTTCAGAAATATCAGCTGATCAGTTTGACTATAGTCTCTCTTGAGGTGTCAGTACTGCCTCCTAGTTATCAGTTATCAGTTATCAAATATTAGTTGTTCTTTAGACGGTTGCGACGCTTCCAGATAAGCAGCTCTGACCAATTTTAGAACCACCAACTTCAGTTTCAGTTTGTTCTTTAGACGGTTACGACACTTCCAGATAAGCAGCTCTTACTAATCTTAGAACACCAATTACAGAATCCGGTGCGATAAGACCCTCAGAGTACTTCTAGATAAGTATTCCTGATGCAAATAGAGGATGTGGAGCTTGATGAGAATTTGACTTATGAGGAGGGTCCGATATCTATTTTTGATAGGCAAACAATTGAGGTCGAAGAAGGTTGTTACAGTTAGAGTGTTTTGGCGAAATCATCCAACCGAGGAGGCTACTTGGGAATACTTCTTGACGGTACTAAGCATTGTGTATGCTATTTTGACAGTACCGAGCATTGTGTATTTGTTGTGGACTCGTGGTATTGATTAATTATTGTAAATGTCATTTATGATATATTCCTCGAGTAAATTGTGTTGAGATATATGAAATTTTTGATAAACAATTATTTGAAAAATCAATGGGTATGATATTATGATTTAATGTCTGTGCAAAAGTATTCATGTGCTTGAGGTAAGTTTGTATTTATTTTCTAACACTTGTTCCAGGGGTATTTAAGGTGGCAGGTCAAGGATCTTACTGAGTTATATTTATATATAGCTCACTCCTTACTTGCATATCTATGCAGATACCATTGCAGAGCGTGAGAGTGGCTGACGAGTTCGTCCACCGTATATTTTGTTGTTGAGGTGAGCCTTCACATCGATTTGTGGAGGCCGTCATTTTAGCGTCATCTATTTTATAGCATATATTTTTCTTTCTTGGGGTTTGTATGCCCGACAGTTAAACTCATGTAACTCTATTAGATGCTCCATGGTCTCATTGTGGGATTTGTGCTAGAAACTTAATATTCGAGTATTGTTGAGATTGATAGATTGATTTTGGATTCTGTTGAATTCCCTATTTCTATTTAAGAATGATTAATGTGTTTAGACTTACACATATTTGCTCTCAGTGCTTATATAAATGAGCATGTGAAATGGATAAATAGGTTTGCCCTTGTGGGTGATGTTAGTGGGTGCTAGTCACGTCTAGGGGGTATTTTGGGATGTGACACTTAGAACCACCAACTTCAGTTTCAGTTTGTTCTTTAGACGGTTACGACGCTTCAAGATAAGGAGCTCTGACTATTCTTAGAACACCAGTTACAGAATCTGGTCCAATAAGACTCTCAGGGTACTTCCAGATAAGTATTCCTAGTTTAGTCTTGGACCCCAGTTTCGAGCTATCAGCTTAGTAGTCAGACTAGGACTATCCAGTGGGAGTAGAACTTAGCACCGAGCGGACTGGGGTTCCAGTGCACCCAGGTTCCCAGAACTACGTTGCCACCGTAGGTTATTTTTATTGGCCCTATGGCCCCAGATTTGTGATCACCCAATTCATGCCTTTATACCCTGGCAAGGTATATTGGATCCTATCGATGGGGCATATACATCGAACTCCACGTCTAGCTCACGTGGTTATATGTCGGTTATAGACTCTCCCACTAGTCAGTATAGTTTCAGTTCAGTTCAGCTTAGCTCAGATCAGTATCTCAAATTCAGGACATGTCTATGACCATCAGCAAGGGTCATATTGACCATATCAGTTATATTTCAGTTGTTCAGTTTTCAGTATTTCAGTTGGTCATTTCATGTCATCTCAGTTAGTTACTTGCTCTTGAATGTTTATTATCTCTCACTTACTCGGTACATTCCAAGTACTGGCGCATACCTTCTATGTTGTATCGTATCATGATACAGGCGCAGGTTCTCAGCCTCAGCATCGTTAGTACATTCCTTCGGACGATACCAGCAGCAGCCTTTGGTGAGTCCTCATCTTTCAAGGACGATATTTATTTTTCAGTTATTTTCTTTTAGTTAGACTTTAGAGTTAGCTGGGGGCTTGTCCCAGCAACTCATCAGTGGTAGATGGCTTTCAGACATAGACTCAGACATTCAGTATTGTTTTTTTCAGATGTATGAACTTTTATCAAATTAGCATTCTTAAATGATTTTATTATTTAAAGCTTCCGCATATGTTTACTCAGATTACCAGTATTATGATAGACCATGGGTTGGATTAGGGTTACTTGTGACTCCAAGTACCGTGTCTCGTCCCAGGTATAGACTCGGGTCGTGACAATTTGGGTCCTATCAAGATCAGACTGGGTTTGCTTTAAGGGGTAATCTGAAGAGTGGGCAGTAGATATAATAAAAAAGAGAAGAAATCATGACTTTCCTAGTCATTGAAAGGTCTTCTGAAAATGATGTTCCATCCTTGTTCCGACCAACAACTATAGACCATTGCTTGGGGATTAGACACCACCCTGAATAGATTGGGGAATCTCTCTTTAAAAGGAGTGTGAGCAACCGAAGTATCTCCCAAAAAGTTGGTGCTCTTTCCACCACCAATATGAATGGAGATGTCAAGCCTCATAGTATCCCGCAAACCTCTGATATACTTCCAGATGCCAAGCCCAATAGGATAGGGTGTTCCCTTGGTAGTCCCTGCATTAAGGAGACTGTACTTTTTTCAATTACCATTCTCCACAATGCATCTTCCTCATGAGAGTATCTCCATAACCATTTGAGTCATAGATTTTGGCTTTGTATGTTCAAAATTATTTACCCCTAGCCCGCAATTCTTTTTACCTGTAGTGACTGAATCCCATCTTACCAAGTTGAAAGTTCTTCCTCTGTTTCCCTGCCAAAGGAGGTCCCTCCACAATCTATCCAACCTTGTAACAACTCGCGGAGGAAGAGGGAAAAGAGACATAGTGTATGTGGGAGAGAGTTGAGAACACTATAAATTAGGTAAAGCTTCTTTTCACTCTTTTCCATAACTCCATCATACTTGACGTGAAAGTTCCAAGTATGTCTAACTAAAAGTGAATTTTTCTCAAAAGTTTCATTAGTCTGGACCATTAAGCATTATGTTGCCAACATGTTGGAGTTCAGTATTGCCACCGGATGTTAATAGTTTCATATTGGTTGAGGATACGAGTGGTAATCTCTATATCATAGACAATTCTAACCTCATAAGCTACCTTTTGAGGTTGAGCTAGACCTTAAGTCTGTTTTTCTTAACATGGTGTTATTTTCTCAAAAGTCAGTAACAATTAGTATTGAGCTTTCTATACAGAGCCCAACATTTGGAAGCTGAATCAGTAATGGACGTGACTCTAATACCATGTTGAACCTTGGGAGTGTCTCATCTAACTTAAAACTTTCAGTTAAGGTAGTCAAAGAATTCAACTTGGTTTTGGAGCTGGCAAAGGACCTGACATCAAGTCTCACTGCCATCCATTATCAAAAGAATTCCTACATGCTTTCCCAAGAAAAAAGAGTCAGGTCGCACGTGAAGGCACATTGCTAACCTAGCATAAATAAATAATTGTGTCCCATCTAACAATTTAAGTTTTTCGATGAGTAGGTAACACAATTCAACACCCCATTGATGACTAATTCACTGCAAAAGAACACTTTTCTCCTCTCCATGGAGTAGGAAGGAGGTGGCAAGGCCTTGATGCAGCGGTAGGAGGACTACAACAAGGTTAGCCTTGGGTGTGGGACTGGATAGAGAGAAAGAGGGTTACGGCGGCTGGCTGCATGTGGGAAAGGCAGGATGCAATTAAGGGTAGGCTGAGGTAGTGGAAGTGAGGATCATGATGGTTTGTTTTCTTCTTCTTTTAATTTCTGATGATTCACATTATATTATTCAGCTTTTGGTGTAGTCACCATTAATATAAGGACCATTTGTTAGTAGCAATATAAAAGACCCAATAGCCAAAAATCAGACTATAAGGATTTGCTTAAAATATTAATGATCGATCATTGTGGGAGTAGTTGTTGGACTAACCAAATCTCTATAGTGGGAGAGAATGCTATATTACCTTACTATCAGATATCAACTTGAAAAGACGACTTCTTTCCCTCGGAAATCGTCCCCATGATTCCATATAAAATAGAGGACCTGTTGTAGCTGAATGATTTGATATGACCTGTATAAATAAGAATGCAGCTCATTATGGGAAAACACATAAAATATTCATGTAAAAAGCATACATAATTTGCAATGGTCGTTGACTTTGTAATGAATTTTCAGAAAAAGGTAACATGTGGACTTTATTAGAATAACACGAATTACAAACGAAAGTGGTTCTATAATGTGAAACTGGAAAAGAAAACTAGTGCAAAACCTGAATTGAGATCACATAAGGGTTTCTTTTAAGCTTGTAATTTTGGTCCAAAGGGATGGTAGGATACAAATATGGTATTTTAGTGGTTCATTACCATCCTTGAACGCTACATCACATTTTCATTTCCTTTTTTCACTTTTTTCTCCCTTCCTTTCCTTAGCAATTTTTTTTCACAAACCAAAGTGTTTTTTTTTGTGAGCTCAATTTATTTTCTTCTCTTTTCTTTCCTTTTCTTTTTCACTTTCTTTTATTTTCTTTTTCTTTTCCTATTTCTTTTCTTGCTCAATACACCTTGGAAATGGTCAAACTAATCAGTTTTGCCCTTTTCTTTCTTTTCCACCTTATCACCCCCAACTTACACTTTTTTCATAACATCATAACTTTTCATAGTGTCAAGGAGGATACAGCAAGCATGCATCTTTGGAATGTGGTTGGAGCATTACATAGACCGAAGGGCATCCTACTGAATGCAAAGTCCCATACGGACATGTGCAAGTGGTCTTCTCTTGGTCTTTCAATGCAATGTTAATTTGATTATAGCCTGAATACCCATCAAGGAAACAGTAATACGCTCTTCCCGCTAACCAATCCAACATTTGATCAATGAAAGGCATTAGAAAGTGGTCTTTGCAAGTGGCATCATTGAGCTTGCGATAATCCATGCATACTCTCCATCGAGTGACTGTCCTAGACTCCTAGTGGGGCCCAACTCATTTCTTTCATTTTTGATCACCTCATGCCCCCTCTCTGTGGTACACATCGTACCGGGCTAATCCATTTACTATCGTAAATAGGGTAAACAACTCCTGCACCTAGCCACTTGATGATTTCCTTCTTCACCACTTCTTGCATAGTGGGATTTAATCGCCTTTGGTGCTCTATGCTAGGATGGTTGTCTTCATCAAACAAGATCTTGTGCTCACAAAACCCTGAAGGAATACCTCTGATATCGGCGATGGTCCAACCAATGGATCTCCTATATTGCTTTAGCTTTGCAATTACCTTCTTGACCTATTCGTCAATGTAATAACTGTAAATGTGTCATTGTCCCCTAGAAAATCCATCGGAAACCGCCTAGCTGGAAGAAAAAAGGGGCAGACAACCGTGGCAGCGAAGCCTTTCAGAGTGCCAGCAAAACACAGACGTTCATCTTTTCTTCTCAAAAATACCATGCCACAAAACCCTTTAAGTTGATCCACAGCGATGTTTGCGGACCTTGTAGGGTAGCAACTGTGAATGGAAAAAGGTGGTTTGTGAGTTTCATGGATGATCACGCAAGACTAACTTGGGTATACCTATTAGGAGACAAAGGGACAGTAAACATATGTTTGAGGCTTTCTGTGTTATGGTTGAAACACAATTTCATGAGAAGATTTAAATATTTTGGAGAATTAATGGGAGAGTTTTTTAATGACCAGCTAGGCAATTTTTTTACTTTCAAGAGAATAGTGCACCAAGATTCATGTCTTGATACACCCGAACAAAGTGGAGTAGCTAAGAGAAAAAATAGGTATCTTATGGAAGTAATCTAGAGCCTTAATATTCACAAGTGGAGTCCTTAAATTTTTGGGGATAAGCTCTTTTGACATCCACCTATCTTATTAATAAGATGCTTTCCCATGTTCTAGGTTTTAAAATCCCTTTCAGTATGTTCAAGACATACTTTCCTACTTCTAGATTGACTTATATATCTTTGAGAGTCTTTGGGTGTAGTATATTTGTTTCATGTTCATGATCATAATAGGAGGAAACTTGATCCACGTGCTAAAAATGTGTTTTTGCTGGCTATGATCCTAGTCAAAAGGGATACAAGTGTTGTGAACCAAAAACTAGGAAGATTATTGTCAAAATGGGTGTCACCTTTTCTGATTCTCAGTTATTTTTTGAAACTCATCTTCGGGGGAGAAGCATTGTGAAGATTCGAGGGATAATAATTAATAAGGATCCTAGTAACCTCACATGTGAGAAACAAAATGATCCAGGTTTATATGATTGACATGGGAAATAGTACTTTGGTAATAACAACCTAGTTACCTAGATAAGGTAAGAGATCACAACTTAAATAATGAAGATAAGGAAATTGAGATGATAGAGCCTTTTCATGATAAAATTAATGACAAGGACAGAGAATAAACAAAAGAATTACAGGTTTACACGAGGAGAAACCGGAACCAAGAAAAAGAGATTAAGGACTCTCATCAAAACCAAATGTCCGCCCCGCAAGATTTTATTGATAAACAAGGTAATTCTCCAGAACCTAACTCTGATTTACCCCTTTTCACTTTAGACCTTGATCTTCCAATTGCAAAACGTAAAGGGGTGAGAAAAATCACCAACCATCCCATGTCAAATTTTGTGTCATATAGAAACTTGTCCCCTTCCTATATAGCTTTTCTTTCTCAATTATCTGGAATGGAGATACCGAGAAATGTGCAGGATGCTTTGAATCTTCCCAAGTGGAAAGAGGCAATTCTGGAGGAGATGCACGCTCTTGAGAGAAATGAAACCTGGGAAATGGTGGAACTACCATGTGGAAAGAAAACAGTGGGCTAGAAGTGGATGTTTACCATCAAATTTAAATCATATGGATCCCTAGACAGGTATAAGACGCGTTTGGTAGCAAAAAGGTTCACTCGAACCTATGGAATTGACTATCTCGAGACATTCGCTCTAGTTGACAAGTTGAACTCGATCAGGGTTCTCCTGACCATTGCTGCCAACCTTGTTGGCCCCTTCAACAACTAGACATGAAGAATGCATTCTTGAACGGAAACTCGAAAGAGAAGTCTACATGGATCCTCCTCCAAGTTATGAAGAATGTTATGGAACTAGAGTGTGCAAGCTAAAGGATTTCTCTACAAGCTCAAACAATCTCCAAGAGCTTGGTTTGAGAGGTTTACTCAGTTTGTGAAAAAACAAGGGTACACTCAAGCGCAAGCAGATCATAACATGTTCATTCGACATTCTCTTGAGGGAAAGACAACTAGCCTAATTGTGTATGTTGATGCTATCATACTTACATGAGATGACTTGTCAGAAATGAAGAATTTAAAAAACCAGTTGGCTTCGGAGTTGAAGATCAAAGATTTGGGCCATCTGAAATATTTTCCTGGCATGAAAGTAGCGAGATCAAAAGAAGGATTCCTAGTGATGCGAACATAAAATTTGGAAACAAAGGAAATTCAACTGACCAAAGTCAATATCAAAGAGTAGTGGGAAGTTGATCTACTTGTCACACACTCAGCCTGATATAGTTTTTGTTGTAAGCTTAGTCAATCAATTTATGCACTCTCCGAAGGAAGAGCACCATGAAGCAATCCACAGAATTCTAAGATATCTAAAAAAATCACCAGGGAAAGGATTGTTTTTCAGAAAAAATCAACATAGGGCCATTGAAAGCATTACAGATGCAGATTGGGCAGGTTCTACAACTGACAGGAGGTCTATCTCCGGATATTGTACATTTATCTGGGGAAATCTCATGTTGGAGTAAAAAGAAGAATGTCATAGCCTGTAGCAGTGTCGAAGCTGAATACCAATCTATGGCCCATGGGATCTCTGAAATGATTTGGCTCAAGAAGATGATGAAAGAACTGAAAAAACCATTTGCTCTACCAATGAAGTCGTACTGTGACAACAATGCCACCATAAGTATTGCTCACATTCCAGTTCAACATGATTGAACAAAGTATGCTGAAGTGGATAGGCACTTCATAAAAGAGAAGCTTGAAAAAGGAAGTGTGTGCATGCCTTTCGTCCCAACAAATCAGCAAATTGCAAAGATTTTTAACAAAAGGTTTGTTTAAGCCAAAATTTGAAATTCTTTAATCTTTAAGCAAGTTAGGCATGACAGATATTTACATACCAACTTTAGGGGGAGTGTTGATTTGTGAATATCTAACTATGATCAGATCTGATTTTGTAGGATCTAAGTTGATCAGGTAGAATCAGATCTGATATGCTATTAAATATTTTAGGAAATTAGATTTTTAAAAAAATCATCCCTTGATTCTCAGATCTCCTAGAAACAAGGGATCAGATTGCTAGTTGTTTGTTTCTCTTTACTATAAATCTGTACCTCTGCGGTTGAATAAAAATGAGTACATAAGGCATACTTTTTCTTGCCAATGAGCCACTTTTGAAGAGGCGACACTAAACAATTGAAATTTCATTGTATCATAATCTTTTTTATATTTCTTTGTTCATATATTTGTCATTCATGCTTACAGTTTTGGAGTAAACATATATACATAAAAATATATTTGTATGGTTTCTCCCTTTGGGCCTTTGCTCATAAAAGCCCGCACTTTATTTGTGCTTTGTGCTTAAAGCCCCAACAAACACTTTTTGCTCTTGATAACACTGATTTCACAAAATTCAGATCCAAATCTAGCGAGAAATTTGACAATCAATTCCTCAGTAAACATAGGAGTTCCAACAGTGGCAAGTTCATCACAAAGAGATCAAACTTGGTAGAGATAATCATCAGGTTTCTATGGAGAAACGAGTCAGATGATCGTGCAGATTAAAGATTCTTGTTCACTATTTGTTGGCATACGCAGTGCTCAAAGCATCCCAAGCAGCCTTGGCAGTAATAACGGATAATATCAAATTCATATTTTTAAATATCAAATTTAGTAGTTCCTACCCTTTAGGACTCTGTTGTTATGTTTAGATAAGTCTTATCCTTTTCTTGGTTTATCTATTTGCTGTAGGAGTTGTATAGAATCTATACATACTCAGCCTACAATCAATAAAAATATAGTTCTCTTTATTCTACTACCAGTTTTATACTTTACATGGTATCCAGAGCCAATTAACTCTCACGAGTATAATCTCTTATTCTATAAGCCCTCCCATCCTTCCTATTGATGAAGGACGTATTCACGCACTTCATAGACATATTTTTTCCCGTACTTTACTATGTTCTGAGAATAAATTATGTGTGTTTGCATGTGATTATGTTACATATTTGTGAAAATGGCTAACACACGTGATGAGATATTTTTAGGGCTTAAAATGATGAATTTGAAGGTATTTAAGGCTTATTGATCAAATGNAAGAAGTGGGATCGAAAGATGCAAAAATGGAAGTTCGCACGACGTTGGCACTGCCATGCGCTAGGCAGCCGCACACTGTCACAAGGCTAGGCGTGGTGCAACACTGAAATGGCACTAGGCAAGGCGCGAGGTGCCAATATTTCTTGGCAGGGGCAGGTGCGAGGCGCCCCAACATTGGCGCACGGACACACGCAACGCGACATGAAAGCAGGCGCTATGGCAGCCGTCTCCCAACGCGATGAGGCACGCGTAGCAGACCCTTCTCCCGCGTGATGGAAGGTGCGCAACAACACTGTCTAGGCATGTTGGCATGTGCTACATGGCATTGGACGCGGCAAGGCTTTAAAAATGGGAAAAAAGTGGATTTCCTACTTCAACTAGGAAAAGGAAAATTAAATCTCAAGACAAATTCATTAAGGAATGAGGAAAGCATCTAACTACTATAAACACCCTTTATTTTCATGTAATAGCTATCAAGTTTTAAGAATAAAGTTTTAAGTTTTTATGTCTTCAAGAGTTGAAGTTTAAAGTTCAAAAGTCTTCAAGTAGGATTAGAGTTTTAAGTCTCAAGTTTTTAGATACAAGTTTGGTGTCTTATGTTTGGAACTTCGAGACGATTGTTCAATTGTTCAATTGTTCTTCTTTGTTGTAGCAATAATCATGTGAGTTTCTTCCTATCATCATTGTAAGTATTAATTTTTGCTTTTATTTATGAGATCTATTAATTTACTTATAAACATGATAAGCTAAAACCACCACAACTAGGGTTGCGGGAACCATGAAAAATACATAGGTAAAATACTTAGTGATTCTTGAACAGAGTTTATGCATGTATTGTTTCTTCCTTCGTTTTAATTGATTTTTAACCGTTGCAAACTTTAGAACTTGCCTTATTCTTACTTACCGGACCAAGGAGGTAATGAATGGGAAAAGGGATTAACAACGGAGATTTGAGGCTATCAACCCTCATCTAATAGCTTGAACTTGTCCGGGGATAGCTAATTCGATATTAAGGGTAAGAGTTAATCAAGAATACACCCGTAGATGGACCAAGTTGCGTGGTGAAAATAAACTAGATAGGGGACCAAATATTTAGGTGAACTTAACTTACCAATATTTCATGCTAAGCACTATTTCTCTCCAGCACACTCGCAAGCGTACGCGGTCGTACAAGTAATACAGTAGCCCTTTTTAAGAGTCGGATGTCGAACCCACAGGAACTGGACCGATTCAGGAAATTATTAAGTTCAAGTGTAAGATTAAACTTCACAAGTGTTGATTATAGAAGTTTTCGGTAAATTATAATTAAGTTTTGTGGCGGTCACAAAACAATCTAGAAACGATATAATAAACAACTAGAGCTAAGGCCGGATAATCATGCAATTCTACACTTTGTAATTGTTCACGCATGAAATTATCAATTGTTGTCTCACATAGTTGGAAATATAATGTTCATGGTCTCTCGAGCCTCTAAACACGACAAACTAGCCTCACAACTACATTGTTGAGCGGGGATGTGACATCCTAGTTCGTGGGCAATTCAACTACNTCAAGTGTGCAGGTGATAGGTCATGAGTTTCAACAAAAATTGAGCTTAAACATTGAAAACGAGGAGTAGAGGCCAAGGGAGTTCTTCTTGCACTCTATTACTTTATGTTTATTTGTTGTAGCACTACCGATAGTGAAACCAATTAAGTGTGGGGTGGGAGAAGTGAACTTCATATTACCATGCATTCCTTAATTGCTAAAGTTGTACATGGTAGGCCTAGTTTTTTTGGGATTTATGACTTATCATGCATGCTTGTGGGTTTGTAGTATTTTTTAGTTTTATTTTATTTTGGGTTCCTCCGGTTTTTGTTTTCGGTACTTTTCCGGTGGATAGTCCCTTAGAACCGACTAGAGAGTCTAGATTTTTATTTTTATTTTTTTTTAGTCATGACTTTGCTCGATGATGGATGGATGACGACCGTCTTAGGGTAAATTAGTCATTAGGAAGAACTAGACTTGAGCCTTACGAATGCTAGGTGCTTCACTTTAGGTATCATTGAGACTTTATTAAATTCACTCAAAAATGCATGAAAAAGGTAGAAACACTTAGTC
>JACEIK010003083.1:18477-42917 GCA_018107945.1 Datura stramonium | reverse complement strand
TACCTGACCCCCATAAGTCAGAAGGTACAACCAACACAGAATAACCCACCCGGGGCCCCCATAAACCCTGGCAAATACACTTCAATCTCTATATACCCCTAACGAGGTCACAATGAGTCAACCGGTAACTATAGAAAACCAACTGGTCCCTGGGTCTGCACCTGGGCCCACTCGGCCCCTAAACTATAGCTGTGTCTGAGTCCGATGGACTCCTGATAACTGCACCCCGGGCACTAGGCTCGATGGGGGTGTGCTGCCAATACAATTTAGAAATAATAGACCAACCATGGAATGGATTATATACGGACCTTGGGCCTATATATCATCTTTGGAGGCAGCATATCGCTCCTCAGAGCAACGTCATATATCCCTTGGCGGGCCACGACACAGCTAGTAACCCTGGGGTTGGTTATGGAATTCTATACAGGGCAAAGTCAATCCCAAACTAAACATAAAGTACTGGTCTCAGTTAATAGCAATAGCTAATCACAATAACAATACTTCTGGCTCCTTTACTGGGATTCGACTGTATCACAATACTATAAAAACTAAATTGCCGAAGGAATTCACCTTAACATATCCCAATTTTCGTTTCCCGAATAACCGACAAGTTTCAACTTGTATTCAACAACTCTTTCCAACTATAACTGTAATATTGAGAGAAAGAGACTAATTCCAATACCAAATTCATCTTAAAATGATAACTTTTGATGTTAATAACAACTATAATTCAACTACATAAAATACAAATGAAAACCTATAATTTCCCGAGAGTTCAGAAGGGAGAAATGCTTACCTAAAGCCTGTGGCCATATAGGAATCAATTAGGAGCAATTTCTGACAACTTCTATGCGGTGGGGTTTTGATTTGCAGGGTATATTTTGAGAAAATAACTCTGTAGTAATGCTCCCTGCAGGCTCAAAACTCAATTCCTGAAGTTAATTTGAATTTGGACCGCATTTAGCAGCGTAATCGGAAGAAATTTGGAGGAAAGTTTCATTCTATCCTTTCTTTGGATGAGGCTTCCCTTTTGTGAACTTAACAAATGAATCAAGGTGATATACATATACACTTGGGCGGTGGACAGGGGGTTCATGTCACGAACCCCATCGCGCCAATTTTGGGGCATGTCACAGTGCCCAACGCGCAGGGAGGGGGTTCGTGACACGTTGCCCCTGTTGTAGCCTGTCCAGCCTTCTCCATTTCTACCTCGATTCCGCGCTCGTTCGATCTTTTCCCTAGCCATTTCTCATGTGCTTCATACTCTCAAACTCTCGACTTACGTATAAATGTGCCGACTAAACGATAAAAACTCACGGGGTGTAATATCTAACTTGCCTTGTCCATGGCGTACTTGTGCTGTCTAAGTTCCTCTATGTTTTGAGCAAAGGCCTAAATCCGTGAAATATCCATATCCTCTCACAGTGTGGCGTTAACACAAGACTCCACATATTCTGGCGCAAGTTCCATAATAAACCGGTGCACCCTAGCTGGCATAGTATCGACAAACGAGGGCGCATATCTGACTAAGGAGTCAAATCTCAATGCATATTCTCTGACACTCATTATGTGCTGCTCCAGATGCAAAAACTACTCTACTCTGGCCTGCTGGACCTCTCGGGGCAAATAATGGTCTATGAAGGCCTCAGAGAAGCTAGGCCACGTAGCTGGAGGTGCATCTCTGCATCGGGATCTTTCCCAACTCTCATACCACAAAACTGCCACCTCTCACAATCAGAATACTGCTAATTCAACTGATTTTGTGGATGAGGCATGCATGACCCGAAATATCCTCTGCAACTGGTTTATGAAATTCTGGGGGTCCTCTCTACGATCTGTCTCTGTAAACTGGGGGGGACTCAAAGCAAGGAAATCGTGGATTCTCGAACTCTCATGCACCTCAGTAGGATCAACAACAACTGATAATACTGGCTGAGGCTGACGCTGGGCAACCATCATCTGAACCAACATGTAGAATGCACCCCTGAGCTCTTGATCCAATGGCACAGGAATGGCTGGGGGTGGTACTGCTGTATCTGTTGCCCTAGAAGGCTCCTGCTGTGGCGGTGAGTGCTGGGGAGATAGAGGTGATGTCTCTCTGTCTCCCTCAGATCGGGCTGAGTCTGCCTGGGGCTCTCTACTAGTGACCTCTCCTATCGCCACATCCAACTCTCGACCAGTCGCGGTCTTTCATGGGAATTTCTCTGTAAATAAGTAGAATAATATAAGCTTAGGGAATTAACCTATACAACATAGCTCTATAGCACGACTGGAGGGGAAAGAAAAGTAACCACACTATTATGCCTCGTCGCCTCCTGTCTATAGAATGTGGTAGACAACACATCCATAGACAACACTCTACTTGACACGGCTTGCAGACTCCCTGGATACGACCTGCTCTAATACTAAGTTTGTCACGCCCCACCTTGGGAGGCGTGATTGGAACCTAGTGCCACACTAGGATCTGAATAAACCTGACTGAGCTTGTGCACTTCTGGTGCACGCCTGCAACTTATTTCAAGAAAACGACGAGCTATATCTTAGCTGTAAATACAGCCTCTGGCCGACAAGGCCACCTGTAAAAGAAAACAACTAGCCAACAACAACGCAATAATAGGGATCCTATGCGGGCCGACAAGACCACCATGTTGTCTAGTTATAACTAAATGAAAACGACAACTATAACTATGCTATAGCCGACCACACAACCATCACACGAAATTAAACATACATGGACCCCACATGACCAATAACAAAACTAACAACTGGTAATCTGTAGCCTGCAAGCCTCTAAGAGTGGAATAGTGGTCGAGACAGGGCCTCTACCTACCCATAAACTGTACAAAAAAAGAACAAACCTTTTCTAACTATCAGCTCCGGAGGAAAGGATATGAATGGACTGCTGACTCTGGTGGATGACTAATAAGGTCACGAACCACGTCTGCAGGCAAGTAATGCAACACCCTAAGGGTGGGCATCAGTACAATTTGTACCTAATATGTAAGGCAGTAAAATAATAACTGACTGAAAGCTAACAAAGCTGAAGTAATCATGAAGGAGGATAAGAATTTAACCTGAGTGATCTCACCATCTGAAATAACTAACTAACAAGTGTATATATACAAACAAGAACCTAACTGATCCCCCATAAGCCTGGAAGGTACAAACAACACAAAATAACCTACTTGGGCCCCAATAAGCCCCGTAAAGTACAAACAATACACACTCCTACTGTCTGGCTACTAAGGGTTCGTAAGCATACTATAACTCACGATTACTTATTCTCTAAGGTAGTATCCGAGTCTGATAGGCTCCTGTAGATGTTTCTGTGTCTGAGCTATCTGGGCTATGTAATTGGACCCCGAGCCTTGGCTCGATTGTGGGTCATAATGTAACTGGTGTAGATGGATCCCGAACCTTGGCTTGACATATGGATCATAATGTAACTGTTGTAACTGGATACGAACCTCATGAACTATATTTAGTGTAACTCAATATGTCCCTCATGACCTCAATCAGATAGAACTCACTACATTTCTCACGGCCTCAATCTAGTGTAACTCAATACGGCCCTCACAGCCTCAGGCTGATGGTACTCAATATGGCCCTCACGGCCTTAGTCTGATGGTACTCAATATGTCCCTCACGGCCTCAATATAGTCCTTCCAGTCATCATACTTCCCCTACAAGAATGTCCCTATAGGCAATAACATCTAAGAACCCAAACACCATAAGGAAAAACCAATCTAGCTAGGGTTAACTTTGACGAGGGTTATTATGTCATCGCTGACACCTCAATTCTATTTGTAGCAGCTGACCACAATAGGTTTACTATGGATTACTAAAGATACACAGGTCGTACTAACTTTACTATGCATGTAACTTTTCAAAAAGGATAGCCTTACATACCTCGAATGCCGAGTTTCGTCTAACTGATGAGTTTCAACTTGTAAATGGCGGTCTCACCCAATTGCAGTACTTATATTGGAAGAATATGGTAATATCAATACTAAGATTGGCAAATAATGATAACTTTTAATAATAATATTAACTATAATTCAACTCAGAATAACTCGGCGAAAACCCGTAATTTCTCGAGAGTTCAAAAGGGAGATATACTTACCTAATGCCTGTATCCGTTTAGGATTCAATTTGGAGTAATTCTTAAAACCTTTACTCAACGGGATTCCAGTACACCGAGCGAATTTTCTAGAAATAACTCCGTAGAAATGCTTCCTGTAGGCTTAGGACTTGTTACCTGAAGTTAATTTGCGTTTGGTAGTGTAATCGGACGAAAATTGATTGAAAGTTGCGTTCTCTCTTGTTTTTGGCTGAGGGAGTATATTACAAATGATTTAAAATTGAATCAAAGAAGTATATATATAAGTGTAGGGAAGTGGCCAGGTGTGCCTCGCGCTGGCCAACGTGCCAGGGAGGGTGCCGCGCCGCGCATCCCAGGGCGCTGGCCCTCTTGGCACGCCCCGCTGCCCAAAGAATAAGAAGGCTGGCGTGTCGCGCTGGCCCTTTGCGGCCTGGCCTCGCTCGATCCTACTTTCGAGGCTTTTCCTACACACGTCAAACTCTCTTTACTCATCACAACCCATGCGTATGCCTACTAACCGTTAATATTTTATGGTGTGTAACAAACAATCAGGGAGATTAAGGTAAATCAAAAGGAAAGGAGGTGGTGAAGCCGTTGACTCAAATTCCTAGACACCCACCTCTATTCCCTTTGAGGTTGAAAAAGAAGGTGGAAGATGACAAATTTCAAAAATTCATTTCCATGTTGAAGAAGTTGTCAGTGAATATCCCATTAGTGAAAGCCCTTGAGCAGATGTCAGGTTATGCCAAGTTCGTGAAGGACTTGGTCACAAAGAAGAGGACTATCAGTTATGACCAGATGGATAACATTCATCATTGCAGTGCAATATCTTCGCGTTCGCTGGTTCAGAAAAAAAGATCCCGGTGCATTCACAATCCCATGCACTATTGGCGCATTCAATTTTTCTAAACAGCTATGTGATTTGGGTGCCAACATCAATCTGATGCCGCTGGCCATATACAGACAGCTGGGCTTGGGATCCCCCAAATCAACTACTATGAGGTTGTTAATGGAAAAACAGTCAGTTAAGAGGCCTGTGGGTATTTTATGTGATGTTCTAGTTAAGGTGGAGCACTTTATATTTCCAACAGATTTCGTGATCTTGGATTATGAAGTATACTTTAAAGTCCTGTAATTTTAAGGATGTCGTTCTTAACAATCGGATGAGCATTAATGGATATAGAGAGTGGAGAGTTGAAGTTCAGACTAAACGATGAAGAGGTAAGGTTCAATTTTTGTAAATCCATGAAACAACCAAGAGACATGAATGTAGTCTCTGTGATTGATATTGTTGATGAAGGGGTAGTGAAAAGAGCTATGCAGTTGAAACTCTAGCTATAGTGATGATGAATTTTGGGGATGATAACATCCAAGAATATGAAGAGATGGTGAATGCCCTAGTAGGTATGGGATCTTATTCTTATGCTCTAAAGAAGTTAAATTTGGATTTGAAGAATTGACCAACTCTTCCAGCAAAACCCTCTATTGAAGAACCAGCAGTGTTGGAGTTGAAAGCATTACCTAGTCATCTGCATTATGTTTTCTTGGGAGATAATAAAATACTCCCAGTCATTATGGCAATTGATTTATTAGAATGGCAGGTTGAAGTTCTAATCTCTATATTGCAAAAGTATAAGAGAGCGATTGGGTAGATAATTGCTAACATTGTAGGGATCCCTTCGGGATTATTTACGCACAAAATTCAGTTGGAGGAAGATTATATCCCGAGTAGATAGCACTAGTGTAGACTCAATCCACTAATGCAAGAGGTGGTGAAGAAGGAGATAATTAAATGGCTCGATGCATGTGTCATATACCCAATCTTTTTATAAATGGGTGAGTTTGGTGCAATGCATCCCCAAAAAGAGAGGCATGCCTGTGGTGGCCAATGAGCGAGATAAGTTGATTCCATTGAGACCCGTCAGGGGTTAGCGTGACAGAAGTTGAACACATAGACACTCAAAGATCACTATCCAATGTCATTTATGGATCAAAAACTGGACAAATAGGTAGGCAAAGGCTGGTATTGCTTCCTAGATGGTTATTCGTGATATAACCGAATATCAATTGCACCCGAGAATCAAAAGAAGACTACATTAACTTGTCCTTATGTGACATTTGATTTCATACACATGCCATTCGGATTATGCAATGCACATACAACATTCCAGAGGTGTATGATGTCAATCTTTCTGATATGGTGGAAGACACCTTGGAGGTTTTTATGGATGACTTCTCAGTTATAGATGATACTTTTGAAAACTGCTTAGCCAATCTCGGTAAAGCTTTAGAGAAGTGTGAAGAAGTGAATCTTATGTTGAATTAGGAGAAATGCCATTTCATGGTGAAAGAAGGAATTATTCTAGGTCACAAGATATCAGAGAAGGGAATCGAAGTGGACCAGGCAAAGATTGAGGTGATGGAGAAATTTCCTCCCCCAATCTCAGTGAAGGGAGTAAGAAGCTTTTTGGGTCATGTAGGGTTTTACTGAAGATTCATAAAGGACTTCTCAAAAATATCAAATCCATTGTATGCTATTAGAGAAAGATTCTAAATTTGTGTTCGATGAAGAGTGTCGGAAAGCTTTTGAAAACCTTAAGGCAATATTAGTGCCGCCCCCATAATTGTTGCACCAGATTGGTCACAGCCATTTGAGGTGATGTATGATGCAAGTGAACTTGCACTTGGAGTTGTGTTGGGGAAGAAGAGAGGCAAGATTTTACACCCCATTTATTATGCTAGTAAAGCATTAAATGGTGCACAAAAGAACTACATAGTGACTAAGCAAGAGTTGCTGGCAATTGTGTATGCCTTTGAAAAATTTAGGGCATACTTGCTTGGCACCAGAGTTATTGTGCATACTGATCATGTAACCCTGAGATATCTCATGGAAAAGAAGGATGCAAAATCAAGGTTGATAAGATGGGTACTTCTGCTGCAAGAGTTTGACTCTAAAGTCAAGGACCTCAAAGGGTGTGAAAACCAAGTAGCAGATCACTTATCCAGACTTGAAGATGAGGGAAGAGTAGCAAATGATGAGGATATTGATGAATCATTCCCTGATGAACATGTATTAGATGCAACAATCAATCTTATTCCATGGTTTGCTGATTTTGCTAATTATATTATCAGTGATATGATGCCGGAAGACTTAACTTTCCACCAGTGAAAAAAATTCATTCATGATGTAAACAAATACTTATGGGATGATCCATATTTGTTCTGAGTATGTGCTAACAACTTAATAAGGATATGTGCTCCATAATTAGAAATGTTGAGTATTTTGGAGGCTTGCCACTCATCTCCTATTAGAGGGCACCATGATGTTGCTCAAATGGCCTAAAAAATTTTTGCAATGTGGATACTACTGGCCCACAATACACCAGGATGCACATGATTTTGTGAAGGCATATGATCAATGCCAAAGACAGGGATATATATATAGACTCCATTGGATTATTCCTTCTGACTAAGCATATGAACCATGAATTGTCTTAATAAGATAATTCAATCAATCCCTTGTTTTGAAAGAACTGTTCAAGGACCAAACGGTCNGAAAGAACTGTTCAAGGACCAAACGGTCCCTTTCCTTCATACTTCATATAAATAAATCTAAAACCCCAGAGTATATCTTTTCACGGATCGAAGGAAAAAGGCATGAATTACCTATGACTCATATCCTGGAAATGGAATTATTTGATCTATAGGGCATAGACTTCATGGGTATATTTGTAAGCTCATATGACCAAAAGTACATTTTGGTGGCAGTGGATTATGTCTCAAAATGGATAGAAGCTTTGGCATTGGCAGATAATGATGGCAAAAGCATTACAACTTTCTTGCAGAAGAATATTTTCTCAAGGTTTGGTACTCCGAGAGCTATTATCAGCGACAGGGGGTCCCACTTCTGCAATAAAGTTTTTAGTGCTTTGCTGGCAAAATATAGAGTTAAGAAGAACAAAGTTGCTACCCCTATCATCCGCAGTCAAGTGGGCAAGTAAAGGTAATAAACTGGAAAATTAAAACCATCCTAGCCAAACTAATGAATGCTAACTGAACAAACTGGGCTTGGAAACTTAATGATCCACATAGGCATACCGAACGACATTCAAAAACACCCATTGGGATGTCCCCATACCAGTTAGTATTTGGGAAAACTTGTCATCTACCTATTGAGATTGAGCATAAAGCTCTATGGGCACTCGAGAAGCTCAATTTGAGCTGGAGTGAGGCTGCACATTTGAGGCTGGATCTGATAAATGAGATGGAAGAATTCCGTCTAAGGGCATACGAGAGGCTGTTTGTACAAGGAGAAGATGAAGATGTACCAAGACCGGAAGATTGAAAAGAGGGAGTTTAGCCCGGAGATCTTATTTTGTTGTTAAATTCTAGGCTCTATCTATTTCTGGGCATAACTCCGATCAAAATGGTCTAGGCCGTTTAAGGTGATACAAGTGTTCCCATGTGGAACTATTGAACTTGAAAATCAGAAAGGGGAACTGTTCAAAGTGAATGACCAATGTGTGGAGCAGTACTGTGGAGTACCAGAGGAGGTAAAGTGTTAGAGTTAGTATAACTTGATAAAGTCCGAGTAATCAAGGTACCAGAGTCGTGCAACAACATTAAATTGGGCGCTACTTGGGAGGCAACCCAAGAGTGTTGTATTTGGAATTTAGCATTTGTTTGATTTGGTACTATACTTGTTTGAAAGGGGTGTTACGTGTGCAAGTACAGGTAATTCAGAAGAAGGTGAAGAGCACAACTGATGGGCCGTTAGAGCCTTGATGGGTCGTCACTCTGAATCATCAATATAAAAGAAAAAATTATGGATTCCGGATAAGGTCGACGATCAAACTGATGAACTGTCATGCACATGACCAACCATTGCTTTGCGTCATCAAAAATGGAAAAAGTAGAGACTTCTGGATAAGCTTGACAGTTGAGTTGACGAGCCGCCAGATACTTGACGAGCCGTCAATTGTTTTTTATTTAAAACTCAATAAATTTATTTGGAACTTCGAAAAGAACATGACATTGTTTATAATGAGTTTGGTTCTCTTAGGCAAAATTATAATGGCTCTTCAAGAACCTAAATCAAATTAGTACTACCGAAAATGGTAGTAATATTTATCTTGCCAATGAGTAAATGATAAAAATATTTCTTCTCTTTGAATATCGTATGCGTTGTAGCAGATCAATTAAATCAAATGTCTTCATAATTGGATCTTAATCCAAACTTGTTTTAAGAGTTATCCATGTATTCAAATTGAATGATATCTACATAAATTAAAAATAAAATAAAAAATTTGACACGCGTCTATCGATNAATAAATATATTTAGTATTTATAAAATAAAAACTAGATAAATTTATGTAAGTTTTATGGTTATAAAAAATGAAATTGCAGTGCCTTTATGCACTAAACCAATTTAAGGCCTAAAATTTAATTTATTGGATGAACTAATTTAATACAAACATAAAGTAGGATAGAGTATTGGATATAAACTTCTTATGTAGTTTTTTTTCAGACGTATTAAAAGGTAATGGTCTTTCAGATAATTACCTGTCGCGTGGATTTTCTTTTTTAAAAAATAATGGCCCAAACTACGAGGAAGCCCTTCCGACATTTTAGGGTTGGACGTGTGTGCTACTCAAGGAAGAGGAAGAGCGCTGCTCTAGAAAATGAGGTTTTCCTGCTACTCAGACACCAAACTAAACTCCCTTCACGCAAAGTCATCAAACTTATTTAGGAGGGACAAAACACATGCCTAAAAAGACACATCTCCACAGTATTTACTCACAAATACTGCAAATGACACACAAACTCAGTAATTATTATTGGTCCATACCCCTAAAAAGACTCCATTTTCTTTAAAGTTTGTCCTCATCACCTTAATGCCCTCACTTGAGTGAAAAGCTTGTGTTACCAATTTGAAATTTAAAAATGATAAATAAATAACAGATAAATTTTAGTAGAATAGGCACATGACAATTATCAAATTACTTGCTTGAGATTGTATTAATGACTAACTCTAATAATATGACTAGACTAATTAATACTAATTTAAACACTAGNAGTACTCATATAAATAACTACTTTTACGTGATCTTTATTCACTGCTATAAATTTATAAAAATTAAAATCAAACTATTCAATCTTTTTTCACTACAGAACCATCACCAATCTAGTGATCTATCTTTCCTTCATGTTGCTCAAAACAAGCTATCACATCTAAGTGTGTAATCTCAACATAATTTTCAAACATAAAATTAGCTTTAGGATTTTTGTCTTCCTTCTTTGTGGTGCTTTATAAAGTTCAACTAAGTGTTTTGGAGTATGACAAGTACGTGATCAGTTTCCTCTTTTACCACATTGGTAGCATCTATTTTCTAAGTCACTTGCTTCATGCTTCTCATCCCTCATTTTTTTCCTTGTGATGTTGATTTTTCTTTGATGAATAACTAACACTAAGAAAAGAATTTCTTCCTTGATCATTATCATGACCATGAACGAGACCACGATCGAAGCCATGACCTTTTCCATGCCTGGAGGGGTAGGTGATGTGTTAGAAATTTGTGACACATCTTTGCTTTATTTCATAGAGTTTTGCATGTCCTTAGGTGCTAATTTAAGTTAAAAAATGACCTAATTATGCTATATTTTAGGAATCCAAGGGAAATAAAGAAACGAGGAGTCAAATCCAAAAATTCTACCTAAAAGACAAAATAGAAAACGGACTGCCTCTAAGAAGGAAGATTTTCATGTCCATAGTCCATCAAGTCCGAATTGATCCAGAAACCACTTTCAAGTGCTCAGCAGCTGACGAAGTGAAGGACGAAACGTCTTTTCAAAAGACTATCCTCCAATCAGTTGACGAACAACACTTGAGCAGAAGCAAATTTTGATTGACGGAGCAAAGGACGTTTCCTCCCTGCACATCTAGGACCCTATGATTTTAAATTATTTAGGGGTTTTTGAGGCTTAGTATAAATAGATTTTTCTTATTTTTTTCACACACACACTTGAATAGACAGCAATAGAACTTTACATTAAGTAATAGATTGAGTAGTTCTCAAATCTAGCTTGTAACTTTGAAGATCTCAATTCGTCAATTCAAATTTTCTTATCTAATTTGCAATTTCTTAGGTAAGGATGTTGAATTACTTGGTTTCTTCTCTTATTTTTATTATGATTACTAAACTACATCTAGGATTGTGAACCTAATAATCTCAATTTGGTAAAATTAATTGCGGGATTAAGAAAATTTGATTGTTTTTTGCTTTGTAATATATGATTGATGATAAAACTTATTTAATCTTGCCCAATTACCTTTATGGTGCTTGAAAGAGCCAATTTAGGTTGGGTTAGCATCAATGAATAATAACTCAAGGCTCTAACCCTTGTTTAATGGATTCACCTAGACATAGGATGAATTTCAATTGGAAATAATAAATTGGGTAGAAGGCAGTTCTCTTCAATTTAATAAAAATAAAGTAGATTGACACCATTAGTGCTATTGAAAGATACCCATTGGTTTTTTAAGCGATTGTTTGCATGTTCATCTATAGCACACTTTTAATTTGCCCATATTAGATAATTTAGGAGGATTGATCCAAAATTGAAGTCGTTTCCCTAGTACTTATGATTAATTAATTTCAACTTAAAGCAATTTATATTCCTTAGTTATAGATAAACTTCTCCTAAACCTAATCTGAATAGTTTCTAGACTCTCAAATCTAAGTTGACAAGTGCTAGATAGTTTGGGTTTAATGTAATCCCTGTGGATTCGACCCCGACTCTCAGTTGGGCACTATATTTGCATCAACTGTTTACACTTTTAATTATTGGAGTATATTTGAGTGGTGATAAAATATTATGGTATCATTACCCGAGACTACAACATAGGCCCTATCTAGCACTACCGATTTAGTTTGTTTGATTAGATCTATTCTTTTACTTTCTCTTTGTTTTTTTTTGAAACATGATCATGGTTGTTCCACTGGGAGAGTTGGAGAATGTGTTTGCGGAAGTCAACAATGAGGTTGACTATGAAAGTGCTATTGTTCCACCTAGAGTGAAAGCTACATCCTTCAAAATAGACGATAGCATATACACATTGTTCAAAGTGGAGGGCTAGTTCCGCACTCCACTAACAATGACCCTTAATAACATTTGAAGAATTTCTTGGAGGTGTGTAACCTCCATAAGCAGAATAATATCTCAGATAATTCCATTCAGCTTAGGATATTCAAATAATCATTGACCGTGGAAGCTAGAGAATGGTTGCATTGGTGACCTCAGAATTCGATCCATTCATGGAAAGAGCTTGTGAATGTTTTTCTCCAAAAGTGGTTTCTGCCTAGAAAGAAGGCGGAGCAATGAGATAAGATCTTTTATTTTTGACAGCTCCCTGGGGAGAAACTATTTGAAGCTTGGGCGTGGTTCAAGTAATATATACTTAGGGCACCCAACACAGGTTCCTTGAGCATATTTTTTTGAGAAGTTCTATATAGGCTTAGACCCATTAACGCAGTTTGTTGCAAACAATGTTGCTGGAATATGCTTCATGGATAAGACCTTCAACCGAGTTTCCATTATCTTAGATCGGATAAAAAAGCACAACCATGCGTTGCATAGGAGAGACCTAAACGGAGGGCTAAATGTGGGCACACCTTCATTATCTCATTTGATGAAGGAGAACCAGAATTTTAACCAAATGATAGCAGCCATGGTCACCAAAATAGTCCTACTTATTAAAAAGTTGACCGAGGTTGAGGTTAAAAAGGTGAATGTTGTTGAAGAAGCCCTGACGGGTGCTCAATATGGGCATGGATGCCCCCCTCCTCCATATCAATATCAATCATACCAGGAGCCACCTCCTATGGAAGTTGAAGATCCCAACTATGTTGGAAACACATATGAATATTATAGACCACACTACCTGCAACAACATTAAGGTCATCTCTCTTTCTCATATTAAGGAGAATGGTGACCTCAACCACAAGGTCAAGGTCAAGGTCAATACTACCCGAGGAAGGGTTATGGTGGCCCAAGTCAAGATTGGCACAATAACAAAAACTATCAGAACAGGAGCTCAAATTCCTATTTTTCGCTAAGGGGTCCGTCCTCTAGTTCTCAAAACTGGAGGGAGGGTCCTTTTCAAGAGCAAGGGAGTTTAATGCTTGAGTGGGTTTCATATCAGGAATGGTCGGACACATGCTTAAAGAACCTTATGGATATTGTGGATTCTCATACCTCATTCATTCAGAAGTTGGAACAACAAGTACAGGGCCTTTTACATGATCACCACCCCAAATAAAAAGGACATGTTTCGAGTGACACGATGGATAATCCTAAGGGACATGTGGGTACTTCTAATGCTCAGTGTGTGGCCATTGTCACTAGAGGTAGAAAAATTGTGCAACTTGTGGATGGTGAGGCTATGGATGGTGTGGTTGATAAAGAAGATGAAATTGTGCATACGGGTGTTGATCAAAATGAAGGGTTGATAAAACTATGTGTTGGTGAGTGTTGATGAGGGAGAAAAGAAGCCACCAATAGAGGATATTGTTGAAGATGGTTCAGTTGCTTCAAAAAAGAAGGAAGGAAAAGGAAAGGGAGGTGTGGATGAACTGGTTAAATACTTTTCTTTGATTATTCCCCCTTTTTTTACAAAGGATAGCACAACAAGCTCTTGATGAAATATTGAAAAACACATTGAGTGACTGAAGGAAGCTGCACTTCGAGTTTCATTATTGATGCTACTAAAGAGATGTTAGGTTTTGCTAAGTACCTGAAGATGTTGCTGATTAGAAAGCTGTCATAAAAGAGTTAATTCCGATGACACACCATGTGAGTGCCATCATTGTAGGCACTAGTGTTGAAAAAAGGGAGATCCAAATGAATTCACCATTCCTTGCAGAATCGAAAGATACGATTGTTTGAATTGGAGTTTGTCGGCACTACTGCTGAAAAATAGGGAGATCCAGGTGAATTTACCATTCCTTGCAGAATCTGAAGATATGATTGTTTTCATTCCTTATGTGACAATGTGAGTAGTATAAATTTGATGCCCCTATCCATATACAAGCAATCTGGATTGTCCATGCTGAAATCCACCTCTATCCAGCTTCAAATGGCCTACAAGTCTATCAAGATGCCAGTGGGAGTGGTGGAAGATGTGTTGGTGAAAGTTGAAAAATTTATGCTTCCAACTGATTTTGTAGTACTAGATTGCAATGTAGATTGAGAAATCCCTATCATTCTTAGGAGACCTTTTGTAGTGACCGAAAGGGCTTATAGACTCAAAAAAGCATGAGATTATGTTACGGGACAAGAATTAAAGTATAACCTTCAAAGATGGGAAGGGACACTAATCTTGGGCATATTTACACGTCCAAGTTCCATTTTATGCCTATAATTTATCCTAGTTTGTGATTAAATTCAATTATAATCTCATGCATTTTAATTAAATTGTGTCCATATACTAACAAGTACAATTATCTCTCCTTATAGGTGAAAATTTCTAAAGAGTGGAGCTTAATGTGAGGATGAAGGATAAAGGTCATGCAATGGAGCAAAGTTCAACTTGAACGCATGTCGATGCCCAAAACAGTGGGCTGCTTCATTGGGGCCGTGCAACGGAAGGCGAAAGGCATTACCAGGACCGTGCCATACCAAGGGATTTAAAGAATGCCAATGCCCAAAATAGTGGAGGTGTGCATTCGTTTCGTGTCACTCCGGGTGCCCTGTGTACTGCTGGCCGTGTCACAGTGCCAAAATGTCGCTCTATAGTTCGTGCCACATCATGCTACTGTGTGCACAAGTTGCTTATCTAGTGAAGGTATGCATCCAAGGCGTGTCACGGAGGCGTATGGACGCATCCAGCAGCGTGACACATTAGGTGCAAAAGGTTGACTAAAATCCTTCATTTATAAATCAGACACTTAGCAGTTTATTTTAAATCATCACGAAACTCAACAAAGAACGGGAGGGACGACTTGGAGAGCAGAACATCGAAGAAGGGCATCATTTTTAGGGCTCTTTTACTTACTCTTTTCCATTCATTACTTTTACATGAATCATTACATTTGTAATTTCTTATAAGAATATGAGTGGCTAAGAACCCTCATTAGGGTTGAGGCCACAAACATGAATGTTTAGCGTATTCTTAATTTTGGATGGAGTTGATTATCGTTTGGTTGTTCTTACATTCTTGCTCATACTATTTGAATGATTCTCGACTATGTAGAATAATCTTGAATTCTCGTGCAAACCTGAAAGGAGGAACACTAGAATAGAATGAAAAATGTGAGGAGTGAACTCTTGTCTTCAATAGAGATTAGAGATAAGATTCACATTTAGAATAAAATATAACTAATATGCCACTTGGTTACGAAATGGGGTGATATATTTAAATGTGTTAAAATTGGGTCATCACATCACCACTAAATGATGTAGTTGTGAGGTCATTTGGCTAGATGACTAGAGGCTAGAAAGATTATAGTCATGCTATTATCCTCGTAAATAAACAACCTAGATAATCAACTTGACCAAAGGAAATTATTGCTTTATATTAATGTTGTGCCTCGATCCTGCAATTCTCTTTAACATTGTATGCACCCTAATTTATTATGTCTATTCATTTTATAATTGTACAAAACAAACATCTTTTTGGCTATAATCACAGTTATTAAATTTTGTAGTAATTCTAGAATAGAATATTTGCTAAAATTAGAAGTCCTTATGGGTTCGACATATGGCTTGCAAGAGACACTGTATTATTTTCACAACTACGTACACTTGCGTGTGTGGTTGGAATTCAACAACCACTTATTACCCATGAGAGTTGGGGATTTTTGTGTGGCTAGTGTTTTTAGAATTGAAGCCGAAGGAGCTGAGCATATATTCAAAAAATCACCAAAGAAAATGAAGGCCAAATACAAATGGGTTAAGAAATATCTTTGTGGCTCAAAAGGCAGAAAATGAGTGAGGAAGTCCCGTCCAAGGAAAACACACCATGTGCTTGATTCAGGTATCTTACGTTGTGCCACAATGTTAAATCAGGCGCTTCTTGGGAGGAAACCCAAGGGATTCTACACTATGTGTAGTATCCTCGTCATGTCATGACATTAAAGAAATAATTTCTTGGGAGACAACTCAAGTATTTTTAGACTAATGGGTGTTGATGTGAGCAGGTAAACATAAACGAATGGAGGACATTGATTAAAATAAAAAAGAAAAAAGTTGGCATCCAAGAGAAGAGGAAAAATGGATCGCCTTTTCAAAGGATGGAACGCCTTCCTATTGTCAGCTGGTTAACAGGTTTGGGTTAGCAGAGCCAAGAGACTGTCCAATGTATGGACCGTACTCTAGCTAGATGGTCCATCCATTGGACTGTCTTTTGTTCTTAAAAATATCATGCAGGTGGGTCTATTTTAGGATGAAATCGGGTCATATCCTTGTAAATGGTCAGGTTGATCATTAAAAAACCATCCATGGGCTAAATTGACCCGACCCATTCCATTTTCCTTGAAATATAAAGGGTTAAAGGCGGGCTATTATTTCCCGATATACCCTTTTTCATCCCGTTTATTTCATCTTGCTTCCGTCTTTCTTTTTTGCCTAAGAAAACCTCCATTGCTTCCAATTGCTTCGAGCTTCAGAGCACACACCTGCTATACTCTTTCACTCACACACACACCTATTACTCGTTCAAGAAAATCTAGGGTTTACTTGGTCGATTTTTGTACCTATTCTCCAATGAGCACATGAGCACAAGTGCATAATCTAAGTATTTCATTCTTGCTCGACATCTTGTTATCTGTTTTACTTGGGGAAATCTTAAACCTATGCTTGGATGTTGATTTGTGAGGAGAACTTGGGGTTTAATTTTCTAGAATTGGATGGAGCTTAAATGTGTAATTGTTCGAGCATGTTTGTGTTACTGTTTGCTAAAAGATTATAAAAATGGCTATTCCCTGTCCCATGTTTGAAAATTTCTTAAGAAAAGAAATTCCCCAAAAGATTGAATTTGGTGAACTCCCCAATTGATAGAGAAAGAGACCAACCGTCTTCCTAAAAGACAGACTGTCCTTCTTTCCATCCTTTGAATCCGCATGTCCAATTTAAATGATTCAAGGGATGAGTCAGTGGATGGACCTCCTTTTCAAAATATGGTACAAACCTTGATCCGTCCTTTGAATCAGAGCAATTGGGGTTCCAAATTTAAGGGACGGTACAAGGTATAATCCACCTATATAGAGTCTTCGTTTGTCCCTTGCTTTTATTTATATGATTTCATATTATCTCAAGTCCATGTCATGTAATGAAAAAATATTGCATACTCACAGGTAAATAGCACCTATAAAGGCAGCACACAGAGGAGGCAAGGCTACTCACCAAAGAAGTCCCGACTTAGCGACGAAGATAAGGATGAATACTTGCCTCCAGCCTCCAGGAGGACCATCGCACTTATTGCATCATTGTCACCCTCTCATTCAACATGGGTAGCATCGATAGAGACACAGTCTATGGGATCTTCATCCTAGTCCAGTGAGGACCAGCCACAGGTCTTGGCTAGTGGAACCCAAATTGATATCTCCTCAGAGGAGTCTATAGGAGAGGACTCCACTAGTCTGACACCATCTCCCCAGGATAATTCAGTTTAGAAGCAACAAAAATAGGGGGAGGATATATACTGAAGGAGGTGAGTAGTGCAGGGTGCCCGAGAGAGGTATTTAGAGGGTTGCATAGCTCACAAAGGGAAGCCCCACCAGAGGTATCATGGAGGAGCACACCATCAGTGCTACTAGTTTAGAGCAGTACCCAGATATATTATAGTAGTTGCACCACCAACACAGGGAGCTCCTGTCCGTCTCATGGGCCGGTACATTTAGATGCTAGTGTGAGAGTTCTATGTTGTATACAGGGCGATCCTTCTACAGTGTTGAGATCATAATTGGAGCCACTAATGTCCATGGTGATTAGAGGGGTATCCATTGATATAAACCCTGAGGCGATCAATCAGTACTAGATTAAGATGATTATGAGATGGTAGACACCACTGAGTATGATGAGTTAGTGGCTTGGGGAAACCCAGTGAGCGGGTGGATAGACGAAGTCATTGCTCAAGGGACTCCCACATAGGCTACTCTTCAAACAGCCACAATTTATAAGAGAGAGCTAAGATTTCAGTCTAAGTTTTGATGGAATGTGGTCTGTAGTGGGATTTGCCCGACTAAGAGCGATAACAAGCTTCCTTTAGGACATGCTCTAGTCATGGTCATGATAGTGGGAAAGAAAAACATAGAAATCAACCAGATGCTTTTTTTGGAGCTTAAGGAGCAAGCTATATAGACGACGACCTCTCCCTTTTCCATGCTTAGTGACAATACTTTGTTAGAGGGAAGGCGTACCAATCCTACCTAGAGAGGACTTATTTACTGATGCTCGCCAGGTGACGAATATCAGCAAGATGAGAGATGATACCTTGGTCATAATCGCTAGATGTCCTAGCTCAGTAATGTTAGTTGAGCCCACTAGAGAGGGCGAGGGTATCTAGAATGAGCCACTTCACAGCCCACGATAGTGTCAGATACAACACCAAAAAACTCCACTCCCCATGGAGCACAATTTTCCTCCACCACCACTACACCAATGCCCGTTGCCACATATGGACCTCTATTGAGCTTCAGAGATTATTTGCGTAGCTTGGCTGCTAGGCTTGATCAAGAGGAGCAACATCTGGCTAGATTGATTCAGGACTTGTCAGCCTTTTTGGCCACTATTATTGAGCGTTTCTTTAGCCACTACAAGATGCTATCAAGTTTTCTCACGAGGCCTTGAGCTCCCGTCTAGGGACAATGGATGCCAGGGTTGGTCCAACTCGATTAGGGTGCAAGTTCATCCGACATCTTGAGCCTCAGAGCTGATTTAGCTAAGACTAGAACTGTAGTGCTAGATTTGTAGATGCAAGAGTGGAATCATGAGGAGATTTAACTACCATTAGTGGACCGGAAACCGCCGATAAGAAGTTTGATGGAGTTGCTTCCATATGCGATTTTAGTCTGCCCGGCCCAGGCTTAGTCCTCACCTCCACTAGCTCCAGTCCCTAGGGCCAACACTGGTACATTTTCACAAGAGCAGGGTCTTTCTTCTATTCCAGCACATATAGACACTCTTGCCCTCCACTTGATAAGGGTAAGAGTCAGGTATAAGAGGAGCTTCTAGTTAAGAGATCCCTTCGTGAGGAGGATGATCCAGACCTTGACATAGTAGAGGCTGAGGCCCTCAAGATAGAAATGACGGCCTCACTCCTTCACATTCTGGACTGACCACATGAATTAGAGGAAAGCTCCTTAGCAGCATCCTATGATGACCTTTAGTGGTGCAGTCTAAGCGCTACAATGAGCTCCTACCACTCTTGTGCTTTTTCTTTTTCTTTGTATGTGCATTGGGGACACTGCATAATTTTTTTAGTAGGGCTAGATAGTATTTGGCCCTATGTGGCAATTTTGTTTGTACTGTTTCTTGTTACTCATGTTTTGTATGATATTATGCAGTTTCTTGAGTTAATTGATGTGTGTGATGACCTATTTTATTTCTTTCTTAGTTTAGATTTTTCATTGATTTTTGTTATTGCTTTATTAGCTTAGGGGTCCTCTTGGGTTTTCAGCCATGGTTCTTTTTGAGAGCCTTACTTTCTGTTGAATCTGACATAATAATAATGTAGTTAAAGTATCGCAATGTATGGGACCAATGATAGATGGTTAGATGATATTCTTAAGGGTACTGGCCTACTTGTCAAGTCGTCTTTGGTTGAACAAAATATTTTTGACTCAGGTGGTGGTGGCAATTGAGTTCCTAACATGCTTGTGTTGATTTTTGAAAATAATTCCCTCCACAAAATTTTTGTCATAATTGTTCGGTATTGACTTGTGTACCTCAGTTTTTGATATATAATTGTGCAATATGTCTCTAGTTGAGAGTAAGGTATATAGTCATTTTGAATCCATTTGCCATTGTGTGTAATGGAAATTTTCTTGTTCACTTGACGTGGCTACACTCTAGAACTTGCCTTGATACTTGTGCTAAAACTTGACTATGGGTTGTAGAGATGAGCTTAGCCTTTGTTTGTGCTTCAAAATCCACGTTTTCCTAAATAGACCTACCAAAAGATATATGTATCCTTAGTCTCCCCGTTTGAGTCTTTGACTTTATTTCTTGATCAACTGCAATGAATGTCAAATTAATTCTCAAGTTGACCCTTTTTCAAACCCATCTTCCTTGACACTTTGAAATGTGATGAAATAAATGAACAAAAAGGTGTAAGTTGGGGGTGATAAGGTGACAAAGGAAAAAAGAAAAATATGATTGTTTGATCATATCCCAAGGCATAATTGAGCAATGATCTAAAAAAAAGAAAATAAAAGAAAACAAAAAAGAAAAAGAGAAAAATGAAAATTGAGCTCACAAAAATACCTTAGGGTGTGAAAAGTTGCCAAGAAAAGAGAAGGGAAGAAAAGAAGGGATCAAAAAGTTGAAAAAGGTAGTGGAAAAGTGATATGGTGTTCAAGGATGGTAAACGAGTCACTAAAAGCTATATTTGTACCCTACTACCCCTTTGACCATCATTACAAACTTAGAAAAGCCTTTTGTGATCTCAACTCGGATATCCAATAAAAAGGCACTTGAATAAATAGGCAAGCATATGGTAGTTGTGACCTATCTTGTAGATTTATTTGTGAGATTTGAGTGATTTTCTCTCCTCTCTTATGTGTCCTTGATTTGTGTGTTATCATTGCTTTAGAAAATAGACACTTTTCTTGGTCTGATTATGAGGGCATGTGGATGTAAATGACTGACATATTTTACTTCTTAAATCTAGGTATATTCATGTTGATATGATGTCATTAGTGGAGATTACATGCTTAGTCTAGACAATAGAAAGAAAACTAATTTTATTGGATGGAGGGGGTGGCTGGATTGAATTGTATATGTTTAGAGCTGTTTGTCAAAATCACCCTAGTCAATGTATTCTGTGATGCCCAGACATTATTTTAAGTGTTAGGTTAGTTTTCTCTTTTTAGTTGCTTGAGGACAAGAAAATAATTTAAGTTGGGGGTGTTGATGTGTTAGGAATTTGCGATACATGTCTATTTAATTTCATAGAGTTTTGCATATTTTTAGGTGTTAATTTATGTTAAAACTGACCTAAATATTCTATGTTTCAGGAACCCAAGCAGAATGAAGAAAAAAGGAGTCAAAGCCAAAATCTACCCAAAAGACAAAACAGAAGACAGACCGCCTCTCTAAAGGATGAGCCGCATGTCCAACAGTCCATCAACTCTGAACTGATCCAGAAACCACTTTTAAGTGGTCAGCAATTGACAGAGTGAAAAACAGTCCGTCAACTAAAAGACAGATCATTTGACAGAGATATTCCAGGGTTAAAGGACAAAGCTCGAGACAGATCGTCTTTTCAAAAGACAATCCGCCAATCAATGGATAGACAATACTTAAGCAGAAATAGATTTTGATCAACGGAGTAAAGGATGCTCCATCCATGCACATTTGGGATGCTCCAATTTTAAACTATTTAGGGTTTTTTTAGGCTTAGTATAAATAGATTTTTCTTCTCTTTTTGGCACACACTTGAATATACAACAATAGAACTTTACATTAAGTAATAGATAGAGTAGTTCTTAGATCTAGCTTGTAACTTTGAAGATTTCAATTCATCAATTCAAGTTTTATTATCTAATTTACAATTTCTTTGGTAAGAATATTGAATTACTTTCTTACTTACCTTGTTCTTATTATTGGTAACTAAAACCATATATAGGGTTGTGAACCCTAATGATCCCATGATCCCAATTTAGTAAAATGGATTATGGGCTTAAGAACATTTGATTGATTTTTTATTTGTAAAGTATGGTTGATGGTGAAAGTCATTTAGTCCTACCCAGTTACCTTTATGATACTTAAAAGAGCCAATTTAGGTTGGGTTAAAATCAATCAACAATAACTAAAGACTCTAACCCTTGTTTAATAGATTCACCAAGACATAAGATGAATTTCAATTGGCAATAAGCAATTGGGTAGAAGGGAGTTCTCTTCAATTTAATAAAATTGAAGTAGATTGACACCATTGTTGCTATTGAAAGATACCCATTGGTTGCCTAAATGATTGCTTGGGCATAGCTCACTCTCAATTTGCCCATATTAGGTAATTTAGGGGGATCAATCCAAAATTGGAGTCACTTTCGTCATACTTTTGATTAATTAATTTCAATTTAAAGCAATTTACATTCCTTAGTTATAGATAAACTTCTCTTGACCCTAATCAGAATAGTCTCTAAACTCTCAAATCTAAGTTAGCAAGAGCTATATAATTTGGGTTTAATGTAGTCCTTGTAAGTTTGATACTGACCCTCAGTTGGATACTACATTTGCATCGAATGTTTGCACTTTTAAATATTGGATTGGGTTTAAGCGGTGATCAGTGGGTGTACACCTCATTCACTTCAGGAAATGGTGTAGAGCTAGTAGATCGATTCTCATTATTTTTCATTATAAAATTATTATTTTTTTCAGCTATGACAAAATGAGAAATTAATTTAGAATACTTCTTGAAACCTTTCTCTCGATATTGCTATTGCAGGAGCACATTCTAGGAATAAAAGGTGGAGAACATCTTTTTTCACCATATAATAATCACTAATCGTATCACCACATAGTGTCAGCTGATAAGTAATTATGAACATAGAAGAATTGTACTCATAAATAGACTTAAAGTATTGAAGCCTTAGATGGGTCCAATCGTACAGTGCTTTTGGATGGATGATCATCTTCAAGCGGTTATACCTTTCTTTCAAGTTATTCCATAGAACAAGTGGATCCTTAACAATGAGATATTCAATTTTCAAAACTCCATCAATATGATGACATAATAATATCATTGTTTTAGCACAATCTTGGTTATATGCTATATTTTATCCTTAATGGTATCTCCAAGATCAATTGCTTTCAAATGGATTTTAGCATCGAACACTCATAAGAGATAGTTCTTGTCCGAAATATCGAGGGCGACAAACTCAAAGTTTATAAGAATATCCATAAATAGAGAGAAGAAAAATAATACCTTAGTCTTCAAAATAATTTTTTGAGACGGTAGAATTTCATGCCGATAATGTGTTATAAGATAATAAAACAAGAAGAAGAATATTATAGAGAAAGAGAAGAGTGAAGAGAGAAGAGAGCAACGAGAAGAATTTTTATTTCTCTTGAAGAATGAGCTACAATAAATAGAAATCTCTTTATTTATAGAAAAAACTAACTTGGTCCGAAAGTTACTAAATCAAACTTTTTTCAAAAGAATAGACATTCACTATAATAGAAAATACATTTATAACACATTTTTTGTTGCAAAAAAGGAGCTTGCATAGTCCACTTTCTTAATGAGTTATGTGATTTTATTTTATCTTATTAAAAAAACTTGAATAACAAATTTTAACGGGGGGCACTAACTTTTTCTTATATGGTCACTAAAAAAATGTGTTACCAGTAAAAAAAATATAAATTCTTATTTTCCCATTATTTGTGTTTATTTAATATTTTCTTACATGATTAAGGTTTCAAACTTTGGTGAGAGTATCCTATTTGAGACTAGGAGTCAATCAACTTGTGTTAGGATTATGTACTCGTGTTAAGACTGCGTATAGCAATAATATTAGACTTGTGTTAGGATTGTGTGTAGCAGTAGCATTAGAACTCTATGTTTGAGTATGATTATACCTTGCAGTGTATGTAGTAGTAGTCTAGTAGGACTCCAAGAGTTGTTTACAATCTGTACCCATACATAGTCTATATAAGAGACATTGTTCTTATGCTTGAAACATACAAACTCTATAAGCATTCTTTAGCCTCTCTGTCTCATTTATATACTGTGTTTTTCATATGGTATCAGATCTTTAAAGACAAGCTAAAGCTACGTTAGTAACCCTCCCAGAATCTCCTAGAAAAGGCCCTAAAGATAGCCTCTTTGTCACTGTCAGCCCCTTCCGTATACTACCTTAATGTTTCCTATCAAAACCAAACTTAATCCCACAAACTACTTGATTTGGGGAATTTAGATTGTACAGCTCATGTAGGTCATGAAGGTAACAAATTTGATCAAGGAAGAAAAACCAAACAAGGGTGACTTACCTGTCACATATGGAAAGGGAAAGGCTACTGAAGAGAAGGCAAGTGCCAACAGTGATCAAGAAGAAAATGACATATTATTGAGGATATAGATCTAAAAATGGTATTAAAATCCTTATCACAGAATCATATA
>JACEIK010003083.1:0-13479 GCA_018107945.1 Datura stramonium | reverse complement strand
ATATAACCACATGAGCTAGACGTGGAGTACGATTTATACACCCCACCGGTAGGACCCAATATACCTTGCCAGGGTATAAAGGCATGAACTAAGTCATCACAAAATTCTGGGGCAAATCAGGCCAAGTAATACTGTAACCTACGCTGGCAACGTAGTTATGGGAACCTGGGTGCGCTGGAATCCCGGCCCACTCGGTACTAAGTTCTACTCCCACTGGAAACCTAATCTGAACTACTAAGCTGATAGCTCGAAACTGGGGTCCAAGACTAGTCAGAGATGTATAAATGCATATACCCTAAGAGTCTTATCGGATCAGATTCTGAAACTGGGTTCTAGACTGATTAGAGCTGCTTATCTGGAAGCATCGTGACCATCTAAGAACAAGCTGTAACTGAACTGGGGTCCTAGGGCTAGTCAAACTATATACTAGAATGTCATGACCGCCTAATAGAGAACAAACTATAAATTTGAGTCTGGTTCTGTAACTGAGAGGCACCACTGACACCTCGAAATAAGACTGAAGTTAAACTGATCAGTTGACAATTTTTTTGAATATCACTGAGGATTCTAGTATTCGGACTAAGACTAAACTGATGTAATTCTGGAGAGATTCTAGTTCTAACTAGTCTGTACTACTAGCAGTTAATAGAGAATTCAACTTATCCCAACAGTATTGGAATTTCATAATACAGAGAAATTCAAGAATTATAGGAATTTCATTCAACAAACCAAAGTCATTCTGATTCATGAGATATTTACCCAACAACCAAAGTCATTCTGATTCATGAGATATTTACCCAACATATACGTATAGCAAGAAATTCTAGGAATTTATTCTAAAGCATTATTCATTCACTAGAGGGAATTTAACAAGCAAAATCATTACTCGAGAAATTAGGGCTTAAATTCACTTTTTTATGAACACTGACAATTTGATAAGGAATTCATGGGGATCATATCACAATATACATGAACATCGTTCTAAGTGGAATACACGAAAATAAACATGAATCCTCTTCATACTCGAAGGCTCAAGGCTTAAAACTGATAGAAGAAATTGAGGAGGATTTTGGGGACACAAGGGAATAATAACCCCCTTGCTAAAACCCCACATACCTAGCGAAGAAACCTGGAGAATTTTCTTGAGAATCGAAGAGAAAAGTTCAGCCCTAGCCCTTGCTCTGAAATACTTTGAGAGAGAATTCTATGATGTTTCTCTGAGGGTTAACGTGAGAATGAGGAGAGGAACCGTCCAAACCCTCTAATAAGTCTGAAATTAGGTCCAAAACGACGTAGTTTAAAGCTTAGGTGAATAGAAAATTACTAAATAGTCCTTCAATATTCGCTGGAAAAAACTGTCAGGTGCCCCCTAACGGGTGACCTAGCGAGTCATGGTGACTGACCACAGTTAGTGGTCACTCCCGTCAGGTACACTACCTGGGATCCTTAGTAGATCACCATGAGGGACCTATCGAGTCGTTACCTATAACCACGACTCATGGTCGCCAGTCGTGGACCACACTGTCTCATTCTAGAGATTTTATGCTAAGTCCCATAACGAGTCACTTAACGTGTGGTTGCCAGAGGTAACGACTCGTTTCACCCACTCGTCGAGTACACTGTTCAACTAAAACATTCCTAACTCAGGCTTGACCACGAGTGACTTAACGGGTCATGGTCAGTGACGATGACTTGTGACGTTCCTCGTTAGGTACAATTCCTCCCTCCTTTACATTAATTAGGCTTCTCCTCATGGATCACCTAACGATTCGTAAGGTTACTTGACAACTCGTCAGGTGGTCCGTCCTGCAACATTTCTGTAGTTTTCCAGATTTCTTTCTTTATGCCCCGTATTTGTATTTTGAGTTTATGGGGTGTTACAATATCTCCCCCTTGTAAACATTCGTCCTCGAATGTTAGAAAACACACAGGAAGAAGAAAATAACAATCAAAACCTTCAAATACTTCTCATTTAACTCCAAAACTACCAGAATGACTATCTCTGTTTCAAAATACATATCTGAACTGAGTTTACTTATCATACATACATTCAAAAACATAAAAGAGATTTGTACATATGAACTGAATCATGAAAACTAAACTGAGTCCTAGGGTCATAGCTAATATCTAAAGCTGTACTGGAGCCGATAAGGAACAAGTGCGGGTATTTGGCCATCATATCTGCTTCGGACTCCCACGTAGCTCCCTCAACCTGCTAATTTCTCCATAAGACTTTGACTGAAACTATTTCCTTGTTCCTCAGCTTACACACCTGGCGGTCAAGGATCCGGACTGGTACTTCCTCATACGAGAGACTATCTTTTATCCCTACGCTGTTCAATGGCACAACTAAGGTTGGATCTACGATTCACTTCTTCAAAAGTGACACATGGAAAACTGGATGTACAGTTGCTAGTTCTGAAGGTAATTCTAGCTCATAGGCTATCTTGATGATACGCCTCAAAATTCTATAAGGTCCCACATACCTCGAACTGAGCTTCCCTTTCTTTCCAAACCTCATCATCCCTTTCATGGGTGAAATTTTCAGGTACACCCAGTCATCAACTGCAAACTCCAACTCTCTTTTCCGCACATCGACATAAGATTTCTGGCAGCTCTGAGCTGTTCTCAACCTCTCTTGGATGAGCTGAACTTTCTGCATTGCCTCATGAACCGATTCTAGCCCTATCAAGGTGGCTTCACCAACTTCAAACCACCCTATAGGAGATCTACATCTTTTACCATACAATGCTTCAAATGGGGCCATCTGGATGCTAGAATGGTAGTTGTTGTTGTACGAAAACTCGATAATAGGAAGACGGTCATCTCAATTACCCTTAAAATCGATCACGCATGCTCTTAGCATATCTTCTAAAGTCTGAATAATCCGCTCAGTTTTCCCATCTGTCTGTGGGTGAAAAGCTGTACTGAGCTTGACCCGAGTACCAAGTCTCTTCTGAAAAGACTTCCAGAAATAGGAGGTGAACTGGGTACCCCTATCTGAAATAATAGCCAATGGCACCCCATGAAGTCTAACCAGCTCCTGAATATAAATTTTAGCGTAATCCTCAGCCGAATCCGTGGTTTTGACTGGGAGGAATTATGCTGACTTAGTCATTCAGTCTACTATTACCCAGATTGAGTCATGCTATCGACGAGTCTGAGGTAGACCCGTAATGAATTCCATATTTACTTCTTCCAACTTCCTGGTGAGTATGATGATATGTTGGGTCATACATCCTAGTCTCTGGTGTTCTACCTTGACCTGCTGGCAGTTCGGGGACTTAGCTACAAATTCAGAAATGTCTCTCTTCATGCCATTCCACCAATAAATATCCTGCAAATCGTGGTACATTTTGGTAGCACCGGGGTGAATAGTGTATCTTGAGCTGTGTGCCTCAGCCAGTATCTACTGTCTCAACTCACCAACATCCGACACACACAATCTGCCATGGTAGCGAAGCAGCCCATCTCCCCCTTGGGAAAAAGCCTCAACCTCCTTTCTGAGGACTGCTTCTTTAAGTTTAAGTAGAACTGGATCTTCATCTTGTATGGACTTAACTTCTACTACCAAGGACGAATCCAACTCGCTTTGCATTACCATGCCACCTTCAACTGAATCCATCAACTGCACCCCTAACCGGGCTAGCCTGTGAACTTCTTTCGCTAGCTCCCTCTTGCCTTCCTCAATTTGAGCTACACTTCCCATAGACCGCCTGCTTAGGGCATTAGCCACCACATTGGCCTTACCTGGGTGATACAACACACTCATGTCATAATCCTTTAGAAGTTCCAACCACTGTCTCTGACGCAGGTTTAAGTCCTTCTGGCTGAACACATACTGAAGGCTCTTATGATCTGTGAACACATCCACATGATCCTCGTACAAGTAGTGTCTCCATATTTTTAACGCGAACACCACCACTGCCAACTCCAATTCATGAGTTGGATAATTCTTCTCATGAACTTTGAGCTGTCTGGAGGCATATGCTATCACTTTTCCCCGCTGCATCAGAATGCAACCGAGTCCCACTTTGGAAGCGTCACAATAAACAACCAACCTATCTGATCCTTTTGGTAAGGTTAACACTCGAGTGGTAGTGAGTCGAGTCTTCAACTCCTAGAAACTCTTCTCACACTCGTCTGACCACTGGAATTTAACCTTCTTTTGAGTTAACTTGGTCAGAGGATAGGCTATGGAGGAGAAACCTTCCACAAACCGTCAGTAATAACCCGCTAAGCCCAGAAAACTCCTAATTTCAGTAGGAGAGGTAGGTCTAGGATAATCCTTCACTACTTCTATCTTGTGAGGATCTACTTGTATCCCTTCGCCTGAGACCACATGACCCAAGAACGTCACAACCTTCAACTAGAATTCACACTTGCTGACTTGGCAAACAACTGGCAATCCTTGAGTATTTGTAGCACTATACTCAGGTGATCTGCATGCTCTTCCTCATTTCTGGAGTATACAAGAATATTGTCGATAAATACGATGATGAACATATCTAGGTACTGGTTAAATACCCTATTTATAAAATTCATGAAGGCTGTAGGGGAATTCGTGAGTCCAAAGGATATCACCACAAACTCATAGTGACCATACCTAGTTCTGAATGCTGTTTTTGGTATGTCACACTCCCTGACCCTTAACTGATGGTATCTTGACCTAAGATCGATCTTGGAGAAACAGCTGGCTCCCTGTAGCTGGTCGAACATGTCATCAATTCTAGGTAAGGGATATCTGTTCTTAACTGTGACCTTGTTCAATTGACGATAACCTATGCACATTCTGAGGGTACTGTCTTTCTTACACACGAATAGCACTGGAGCACCCTAAGGAGAGATGTTGGGTCTGATAAAACCCTTGTCAAGAAGATATTTTAGCTGCTCCTTCAACTCCTTAAGCTCATCTAGAGCCATTTTGTAAGGATGGATGGAGATGGGCTGAGTATCTGGGAGGAGATCTATTCCAAAGTCTATCTTCCATTCAGGGGGAACTCCGGGAAGATCCTCAAGAAATACATCTGGGAACACGCTGCCAACTGGAACTAACTGAATGGTTGGGGTCTCAGAGTTGGAATCCTTGAACTGAACCATATGATATAGAAATCCTTTGGAAATGAGTTTCTGGGCCTTATGGTAGGAAATAAACCTACCCTTAGGCGCTGAACTGCTGCCCAACCATTTTAAAACTATCTCATTAGGAAATTGAAATTTGACAACTCTAGTTTTTAAATCAACTGAGGCATAGCAGGAGTGTAACCAATCCATGCCGAGTATAAGGTCGAAGTCAACCATGTCTAACTCTACAAGATCAGCTGGAATTACTTTGTTCAGGATAGAAATCGGGCAATTCTTATACACCCGGCTGGCTCTAACTGACTCGCCAATCGGGGTAGAGACTGAGAATGGTTCTGAGAGAACCTCTGGACTTATACTGAGATGAACTACTATATATGGAGTTATGAATGAAATATTAGCTCCTGGATCTAAGAGGGAATATACGTCTAGATGGAAGAGACGTAACATACTAGCAACTACGTCAGGTGAGCTTTCCTGATCCTGAGAGAAGACAGAGCATAGAAATGATTTTGGCGCTGACTGCCATCTGTACCTGCTGTGTTAGCCTGTTGGGCTGGTCAAATTGCTGGAGCTGATGATGTGGTAGATTGTGATCTCCCTCGCCCTGCTGATGGGCATTCCCTAAGCCTGTGTCTAAGTTGTCCACACCCAAAGCAGCCCTCTCGTCCCTGAAGGCATTCTCTTGGGTGATTCCTACCACACTTGGGACAAACTGGATACTTGTTGCTGGCACTGAAACTCTGTGACTGAGAGCCAGATGCTACACCCCTCTAATCCTGGCGGGATCGAAAAGTTGGGGTGCTGGCTGAGCTGTGTGCTGGGGCTCTCTTTTGTTGTTGTTGCTGCTGTTGTTGTTGTGGGCGGCTACTACTGCTAGATTTCTGATGGCCATAGCCTGAATGACCATTTCTTGCCCGCTTTTTCTTACGCTCCATATCTTTTAGCTTCTCTGCCTCAATCTGTTGGGCATAAACAATTAGGCTAGAGAGGTCTATGTCCTTGATCAGCATTGCGGTCCTGCACTCCTTGAGGACCAGATTAGATACTCCATTAACAAATTTCAGCATACGAACCCTTGGCTCGGCCACCATCTCTAGAGCATACTTTGATAGTCTAGTAAACTCCAGAGTATACTCCTTCACAGTCTAATTGCCCTGCCGTAGGTTCATAAACTCTGCCATCTTAGCCTCCCTCAGCTCCCGAGGGAAAAACCTATTCAGGAAAGTTGTGTGGAACTCCTCCCACTCCACCGGTCCTTCTCCCGCTGGTCACCCCTCCTTCCACTGCTCATACCAAACCTGGGCTACCCCTATAAGCTAATAGGAAGCCAGGTCAGCACACTCGGAGGAGTTGACACCCATAATATGGGTAATCTTTCTAATCTCATCTATAAACCCTTGTGGGTCCTCTGCCACCTTCACTCCATAAAAATCTGGAGGGTTCATCTAGATAAAATCTCGCACCCGAGCAGCAGCTGCAGACCCATTTGTGGCTACTAGAACCACGTGCTGGTTCACATGGTTGGTAACTATTTGAGCTAGCAATTGAATGGCCGCCCTGAATTCGGTGGTGGATATGTATTAATCCTTAGGTGTTTCCGGAGCTGATGGGGCAGGTCTGTTGACATTAGCAGCCCTTCTTCCATTACCACATCTAGGAGGTATGGTTCATTGAAATGAAACAAAGCACGAATTAGAAGAGCATTTCTGAAATTGTACTTGAATGCACGATAGAGAATATGAACAAAAGGTAATTTTCCTAATAACATCTCATAGCTTCCTCGTCATAAGTGTGGAGTTCTTCACACCCATGAAAAGGACTCTACTCGATGCGGCTTTCAGATATTCCAAGTATACTCTAAACTTAGCGCTCTGATACCAAGTTTGTCACGCCCCAAGGCTACACCTCGGGCGTAAACGGTACTTGAAGCCACAAGTGACCCCAAGTCAACCCCTGATCTATCAGTTACTAGCATTCTGAGTAAACATGCACAGTGGAACTTTGAAATAATATCATAAAATATTCATGAGTGTCAAGTCTGAAAACATAAGTTCAAATGATAGAATATACTGATAAATCTGAAAATCATGTCTATCTGAAAGCGATCTAATAGAGGAGTTGCTGGGACAAGTCCCCAACTAACTCTAAGTATAACTGAAACTATTACATGAATGAAAGAAGGAAAATAGTGCCCTCGGATGATGAGGACTCACACTTCAACTGCTGCAACGAAGAATCTGAACTACAGCAACTAATGGTGGTGGGTCTGAGAACCTGCAACTATATCATGAAACGATACAACATAAAAGTATGCGTCAGTACTTTGAATGTGCTGAGTAAGTGGGAGAAACATAACTGAAAATAAAGTATGAGCTGAAATGACACGCAATGACCAACAGGTAAGCTGAATTGAACTACTGATATAATTTCAAATAGTGAAGATGACCCTGTCTGATGGTCAAGGACATGCCTTATGTCTGAAACACTAAGTCAGAAATACTGTACTGACTGAGTTAAAATGCGGACTATAACTAAACTGAGCTACTTATTCTGTAACTGGACTAGACAGACTAGTGGGAGAGTATATAACCGACATATAACCACGCGAGCTAGACGTGGAGTCCGGTGTATACACCCCACCGGTAGGACCCAACATACCTTGCTAGGGTATAAAGGCATGAACTGAGTGATCACAAAAGTTTGGGGCCAATCAGGACAAGTATACTGTAACTTACTCCGGCAACGTAGTTTTGGGAACCTGGGTGCGCTGGAACCCCGGCCCCCTCGGTGCTAAGTTCTACTCCCACCGGAAATGTAATATGAACTACTAAGCTGATAGCTCGAAACTGGGGTCCAAGACTAGTCAGGGACGTATAACTGCATGTACCTTGAGAGTCTTATCGGACCAGATTCTAAAACTGGGTTCTAGACTGGTTAGAGCTGATTACTGGAAGCGTCGTGACCGTCTAAGAACAAGCTGTAACTGAACTGGGGTCTTGGGGCTGGTCAAACTATATACTAGAATGTCATGACTGCCTAATGGACCAAAAACTAAATTTGAGTCTGGTTCTAATAACTGAGAGACACCACTGACACCTCGAAATAAGACTAAAGTCAAACTGATCAGTTGAATTTTTTTTGAATATCATTGAGGATTCTAGCATTCTAACTAAGACTAAACTGATGTGATTCTGGAGAGATTCTAGTTCTAACTATTCTGGACTACTAACTGCTAATAGAGAATTCAACTTATCCCAATAGTATGGGAATTTCATCATATAGAGAAATTTAAGAATTATAGGAATTTCATTCAACAAACCAAAGTTATTCTGATTCATGATATATTTACCCAACATATACGTATATCAAGAAATTCTAGGAATTCAGCCCAAAGAATTCTTCATTCACTAGACGGAATTTAATAAGCAAAATCATTACTCGAGAAATTAGGGCTTAAATTCACTTTTTGTATGAACACTGACAATTTGATAAGGAATTCATGGGGATCATATCACAATATACATGAACATCTTTCTAAGTGGAATCAACGAAAATAAACATGAATCCTCTTCATACTCGAAGGCTCAAGGCTTAAAACTGATAGAAGAAATTGAGGAGGATTTTGGGGATACAAGGGAAGAAGAATCCACTTGCTAAAACCCCACATACCTAAGGAAGAATCTTGGAGAATTTTCTTGAGAATCGAAGAGAAAAGTTCAGCCCTAGGCCTTGCTCTGAAATACTTTGAGAGAGAATTCTACGATGTTTCTCTGATGGGTTAACGTGAGAATGAGGGGAGGAACCATCCAAAACCTCTAATAAGTCTAAAATTAGGTCCAAAATAATGTAATTTAAAGCTTAAGTGAATAGAAAATTACTAAATAGTCCTTGAATGTTCGCTGGGAAAAACTACCAGGTGCCCCTAATGGGTGACCTAACGAGTCATGGTGACTGACCACGGCTCATGGTCACTTCCGTCAGGTACACTTCCTGGGATCCTTAGTAGATCACCATGAGGGACCCAACGAGTCGTTACCTATAACCATGACTCATGGTCACCAGTCGTGGACCACACTGTCTTATTCTGTATATTTTATGCTAAGTCCCATAACGAGTCACTTAACGAGTCATTGCCATAGGTAACGACTCGTTTCACCCACTCGTCGAGTACACTATTCAACTAAAATATTCCCATCTCAGGCCTGACCACGAGTGACTTAACGGGTCGTGGTCAGTGACAACGACTCGTGACGTGCCTCGTTAGGTACAATGCCTCCCTCCTTTACATTAATCAGACTTCTCCTCATGGCTCACCTAATGAGTCGCAAGGTTACTTGACGACTCGTCAGGTGGGCCGTCCTGCAATATTTCTGCAGTTTTTCAGATTTTCTTCTCTATTCCCCGAATTTGAATTTTGAGTTTTCGGGGTGTTACAAAAGGTGCCTCTATTTGTATGGGTAAAAGCTTTCCTCATTGTTGTATTCTTAATAAACAGACTTTCATCCTTAGTGTTAAATAGTGAGATACCTTTTTCCAAGATTCATGGAACATCTCCATATTATAACAGTTTAAAGGTTTTGGGTTGTAAGTGGTATCCATCTCTCAAGGGCCAATCAAAGTTTGCACCAAAAATATCCTTATGTGCAACCAGAACAGTCTTCTCCAAATACTCACTCGTTTTGCTACTTTTTTTGAGTTTTTCTCCAATGTGCAGGATTAGTCTCCAACAAATGGTGCTACCAATTCAGGTGAAGTTTTGCACACCCTCCTTCATGCATTGATGTTGATGAACATGGAGCATACTCCCTTAATCCACATATTGATGTTGGTGAGCCTGCAATAGACTTACATGGTGATCAGACTGATGATAGACTATAAAAAATAGCCATGATCAAAGTAATAATGACTTAGTAGAAATAAATTCAGATGATATGAACAAGAGTTATGAGAGTCTAAAAAGTCAAGACTGGACACACCTTATTATATAATCCACGGGACATACAATTAGAAAATTTATTAGGATGGTTCAACATTGAGAATCTTGAAACTCCTAACAACACAGATGGGGTCTTAGAACAACAAAATTCAGATAGTATAAGATGACATCACATGATGACAAGATCAAAGAATAAAAGGTATCCCTTCCTCCCACAACCCTGGTAGCAGTAAATGGAGCAGTAGATATTGAACCTAGAACTTTAGATCAAGCACATATAATTTCCACATTGTTATGCAACAGTGAAGGAAGAAGTTGATGCTTTACATAATAACAAATGTGGACCTTGGTTCCTAGGACTACATGAACTCTATAGAGATAATGACACCATAACTTTAATGTAAATATCACTATCGCTAATTCTAAGTCACGATTTGGACAGTTCTTTCATGAGTTGGACAGTTCTTCTTGTGTTTCTTAAGCTACCTCAAAGCATATATGATTACCTTACCACATTGCATCAAAACACAACACAAAAAACTCCCAATCACAATATATAGCATACTCTTCTGTCCCCTCTAGCAAGGTCAATACTGGTGCCGAAATCAATTTGTCTTTCAACTCCGAGAAACTATTTTCACATAACTTTGACCATTCGAACTTGGTCATTTTCTGGGTTAATGAGGCAGAATTAGAGGATAACCCTTCATAAATCATTGATAATAATCTTCCAAACTCAAGAAATTTCAAACCTCTATAGGAGTCGTTGGCCTAGTCCAACTCTTCATGGCCTCAATCTTATGAAAGCCTACTCTAATACCTTCACTGGATGCAACATGTACAAAAATTTCTACGAATTTCAACCAAAATCCTCACTTGGAGAATTTAGCATAAAACAAGTGATCTTTAAATGTCTACAATACCGTTCTGAAGTGATCTGCATAGTCCTCTTGGACATGTGAATAAATCAAAATATCATTAATTACACAATCATGAACATGTTTAGAAAAGGCTTGAAGACCATATTTGTTAGATCCAGGAAAGTTTCCTAGGCATTAATCAAGATGAATGATATAATAAGAAATTCAAACTGCCCATATCGAATCTGGAAGGCTGTCTTTGGAATATCTACTTCTTTGACTTGCAACTACTGATAACTAAACCTCAAATCAATTTTGGAGAAACATTAGGCAGCCTATAATTGATCGGAAAAATCATTTATTCTGAGAAGTGAGTACTTATTCTTAATGGTGACCTTGTTCAACTGGGAATAATCTTTACACATCCTCATAGGATCATCCTTCTATGAAATATTAGAACCGGTGCACCTCAGGCCGAGATGTTAGCTCGAATGAAACCTTTATTGAGGAGATCTTTTAATTGCTCTTGCAATTCTTTCAATCTTATTGGGACCATTATATATGGTGAATTGATATTTTCTAGGTATCGAGAAGAACGTCAATACCAAAATCAATCTTTCTATATGGATAATTCCAGGAAGCTCCTCAAGAACACTTTCAAATATTTATTCACAATTGGCATGGACAGCAAGGTCGGTGCCTTATGGTCAATATCAATATTCCTTACTCGGAATAGGTCATATTAACACCCTTCAGAAATCAAGTTCCTTGTCTTTATATTCTAGGACTAACTCACCTAGAAAATGGGATCTTACGGCATTGGATTGGAAATCGAGCATATCATAGAAAGATGATAGCCAATCCACTCCTATAATAATGTCTATATCGACCATCTCTAGATCAATCAAGTTGTCTATAGTGTCATGGAAATGCACTATAACTATATAACCTCGATAAACCCATCTAGCTATGATTGACTTGCCAATTGGTGGAATATTCACATTATGTAGAATATCTTCACTCTCAATAGTTACATACAAGAGGAGCCCATTAGATACAAATAATGAATCGTAATAGAAATATAAAATAAAGTTCAGGTTAGGTCCGATACGTTGTTGTATTCCTGTAGATATTTCTCTTTCTAACCAAAAAATTACTAGTACACCTATTGTGATTCCTAATACAAGAGTCAAAATAGGGACAAGCATCCATATGATCCCATTCTCTATTAATTCTGGTATGGATGGCAGGCATGCCTATATTTCTTAGTTTTAATAGGACTCTTTACAAGCGTTGTTTCTATCTACTATTATCTAAAAACAGTCATATCATCGAAGCCTGGGCAATAACGATTAAGGAATTTGAGTGCTTATGTAGCTAAGAGCCACCTTCATAGTCAATTCATTAGAGTAGATATAGAGAATGGCTCACTTAACTATTCTGGATCTACTCCAAATTTTCCAACAATAAAATAAGTAATATATGACAAGGTAGATCCTGAATCTATCAGAGCATATATGTTATAAGATGAGAGGGATAATATATTTATTAAAATATCAGGAAATGCCTCTAAGTCTTGATGGTCTACCAAAGAATAAATATGGTTCTAACCTCCACTTGAACTTGATGTTCCACCCTTACATTTGTCTCGGCCTATTGGTTCCTGAGGATCACGGGCTGGGGAAGGTGATATTGATGATATTTCTACTGGTGTTGTTTGCTGAGCTATACCACTGTTACACCCTGTAAATTCACGACATGTATATGGCCTATTCACATATTGGTTAAGAATTTTTGAATGCCATACATGCTAGGAAAAGACCCGGAAAAAGACCGGATAAGTGACACGTCGAACCATCGCAAGAGGAGGCTGGTAGACCTCCTCCGCGATGGCCAGAGCATCACGGAGGCTCACCTCCACGATACACAACGTGTCACGGAGGCTAGGTTCCGTGATACACAGCGTGTCACGGAGGTGAGGTGCATCGCCAAGTATAAAAGCCTCCAAACTTCGGTTTTTGCTTCAATTAACTAAAACTTTCCAGAAAATAACAAAGAAACAGAGGGCTCGAAGGATTATTTGAAATTTCCTTCCGTTTACACTATTAAACACGGTCCAAACTCAAATTAACTCAAGATACCGAGGTATTAAGCAGTAAGGAGCATTCCTACGGATTTAGTTTCCTGAAATTCAGCCGGCGAATCCTCGTGCTACCGAGCTAAGGTAACTGGAATTGCTCCAAATTAGTGTCAATATACTCCTAGCCCTAAAGTGAGTATTTCTCCCTTTTGGAATTTCGAGAAATAGCGAGTTTTCGATCGTTTTTTGATAAGCCAAAGTTTGGGCTATATATATATTGAAAGTGATATTTTCTTTCAAAATATTAGCGTATTTTGTTCTAATTGATATATATATATATGAATGCACTTAGGAGAAATAGCAGAAGTACTGACCGAGCTACGCCAGTTAGTCGGGAAATCCGAAGTGAAGGTATGTAAAGTTAGTAATCCAGTATAGCAAATAACGTGAACTATAGAAGAAAGAATTCAGAAGTCGAGAATTGAGTCCAGTATGAATCTAGCAAGCATGTTTTATAA
>JACEIK010003082.1:145725-158108 GCA_018107945.1 Datura stramonium | reverse complement strand
TCAAATATAATATATTTCCTCTATAAAAGAATCAAAATCACACATTCAATTAATTGAAGGTTTAACACGTTTTGTTAAATATCAATGGACTAAATTCAGAATTTATCAATAATGGATGGATCAAAATTTTCATTGATTGTTTGCTTTCGAGATAACTGTTTAACGGATGAATCTCTTTTATTTATTTATTTACTTACAACTTGATGTTTTAGATTATCGTCCAAAGTTTTCTTTTGAGCAAACTGAAAATCTCATGAGAATATATTATGGTCTAAATTCTATAAGTTATTGCAACTCTTAATGTTTTGTTTGTAAGGTTGAGCAATATATCAGAAAATATTATATCTAAGTCTAACGTTTTTCAAGCGATAGTTTTGGTGTGTTTCGAGAAACGTTTGGTGATAGTTCAGGTAGGAAACCCACACACTTGATAGTTTAGGTATGAAACTCAAAAATTCGTAATACTTAGGTGTGTTTTTCACCCTTCACTCTAAATTTAATAATTAAAATTTAAATAATAGTAAAAGTAAATATTATACTTAAAAGGGAAAGAGGGTAAATATACCCCTCAATTTTGCGATTTAAAGTGAATATATTACTCGTTAAAAAAATAATGCATATATATACTTGTTGTTTAATAAATAATGTATATATATATATATCCTCGTCATCTAACAAATGATGCATATTTACCCGTTTTGTTAAAAGATTGAATTTAAAAAGAAAAAATCTAAAACTAATTTTTTTAATTTAAAAGATACCACGAGACTTTAAAAAGCTACCTCGCTATTTTTTTTATAAATATGTTAATAAAAATGATAAATATGTCTTATTTATTAGCTGACAAATATATATACATAACTTTTTTTTAAACTAGATCACAAGCTGTAAGTTGTTGTTCGACCCAAATTTCAATTGGTTCCAAATGTTTTGGGATGGAAGGGGCATTGAACTGGAGAATAATTGCCCGGTGGATTATTGAGATTCCTTCTTAGATAACTCCATTTCTCAACTTGTTCTTCTTCGATTTGGAGGCTGCCCATAATCTGTGGATTTTGACCTTTATGAGGTATGAATCAAACCCCCAATCTATGGATTTGAGCTTGTAATCTTATGCGTATCGTTACGTATGAAGTGCAATTGAGTTAGAGATTGAATTTTGATATGAGAACTTGGACATAGGCATATTTAATTGGGTTTTGGTGTCGAATTGATATGGACTACCTTAGGTTTTGGATTGCGTATGGAGAAATTGGTTGAATTTGAGTCAGTAAATTAGACTTCTAATCATTGATTATTTTGGTATGAGTTGCATCTCTACTTTTTGCAGTGAAAATGGTGTCATTTGTAGTTTGTAGAATCTGTCTAAAACCAGAAATGACGAGGCAACCCATGTTTGAACTTGTGTGTATAGAATCTGAAAACCAAAAAACCCAATAAACTAATTCTTTGAGATTCATTACAATCAGCATTTTTTCCACTGATTATAACAATGTATAAGTGTTTGTAGATTTGTGAGTTTGCCAACTTGCAGAGTTTCTCCATATAGAGCAGTTAATAGTTTTAAGTTAATTTCTGGGGAGATAATCAGATTAAGCAGTAACAGGGATCATTAATGTTAGCACTTAATGCATAGAAAACCTTGGGTAAAATTATTATGGTGACATTGATCTATTCTCTATGAAAAAGCACAGTTGAGGTAACGTGCATTGTGATTTCCTGTTACTTGAATTGATTAAATTATGAAGTTGATCGGGATAACTCTAAACTATGTGTTGCTTTATGGATTCTTTTGACAAACTGAGTTAGTTGGCATCTGGACTTGAACTGTGACTGCTTTTTTCCTTCAAAGAACACATGATCTGAAAGTTTTGTTTACCTGAAATGTATGTTTGGAAGTGGGAGTTGTCCATGATGTTTTCCACGCAAAATGACTTCCATCATATCAAATACGCATCATTTCTTAATGACATCATTTTGATTCCATTCAAATTTAGTTCCTATTAAGGTTAGATCATGTCAGACGAAGAATGCATGTAATTAAATCTGAGTCAGTAAACTAGACTTCTAATTTTGGCATGCATTGCATCTCGAAGAATGCATGTAATTAAATCTCAGTAAATTAGACTTCTAATTTTGGCATGCATTGCATCTCTGCTTTTGCTGTAGAAATGGTGTCCTTTATAGTTTATAGAGTCTTTCTAAACCCAGAAAGGGTATGGATATTTGAGCTTGTGCATACAGAATCAGAAAACCAAATAAATAAAGGACTAAAATAAATCCACAAGGAATTTGTGAAATATAAAAACATTTTTGCATACAACCAAAACAGAACACCTAAAGTGGAAGAAACCTGATTAATGCTTTTTCACTCCAACCTCATCAACAGTTGCTTCTCCTGTTTCGCCCAAATTGTAAGACACTATTTACATAGTTTGGTTTGATTTTTCAATTTGTACTATATGGTTTGGTTTGATCTTTCACCAAACCATGAACAACCCTGTCGTCAACAACTCAATATAGAAGTGTTCTTCCTTTTTTTATTTTTTTATTTTAAGGAAAAGTGAGGGGGAAACTACAAGGTGGGGAATTAATCCTCACTTTTAAAGTAAAATTTCAGGTAGCTAATCAACTGAGCTATTAAAATTCCGTCTTTTTAAACCATGAGAACATGTATTTTTTATTGTAAATAGATGTAGAGGTTTCTCGCAAGAGTAATGTTGAAACATATTACATAAAGCATTATCTTAAATGTGGATAAGCAAGATAACATACAGTCAACAATTAACTAAAACCATTTTTGCATAGAAGCCCCAAAACAATTCTCTTCAAACCAATTTCACACACTCAAAAAAGCCAAAACAAAAATAAACTAAACATTAAAAAAAACAAAACAAAACAAAACACTGAAGTGCCTGAAACCTGATTAATGCTCTTCAACATTTTGTTTTCTACTGACAGATGCTTCTCCTGTTCCACCCAAATTGTAAGATACTACTTAGTATAATGGATAAACCAAATAATGGATTACCAATAAAATATATGAAATAGTCATTGAAGACCAGTGAGTTTGCTCATACGTTTCAGAGGTTTTGAATACTTAGCAACTAAATGTCTTAGATTTATCAGGTCAGCTGTCTCAGGGGGTAGTTGGCATAACTGTCCATAGTTATAGACATGAAATGTCTGTAAATTCTTGAGGTTGCCAATGGAGGAGGGAAGTTCACGGATACCTGTCAAGCTTAAGAACTTGAGGTGGTAGAAACATCCTATGGCATCAGGTAGTATAGATGTACTGCCAGGATGATTCTCCAAGTACAACACATATAGATGTTGGAACGCATTACGGAAGTTTATAAGACCCAGCTCACAAAAATCTGGATCGAAGAACATAATTGACCTTAAATTCAAGTTAGAAAGATCAAGTGAAAGATACCTTTCTGCTTGATCATGAATGACATGTCTTAGACATAAGGAGGATATGGAGTTATCTTTTGGATCATAGATATCAAAGAAATTTAACTCCAATGCCTTTTTTACAGCAAGATCCCGAAGTAGATCATGAATCCTACATTCAGTAACTTTTCCTCAAAATGTTTCAGCCACTTGAACCAAGCTTCGTCTTATCAGCTCATTCAAGAAGCCTTCAGCGACATCCTCCATTCTTTCTTCTCCTCTTGGTATGAAACCCTCGGCCATCCACAACCATATTATGTTTTCAGCATCGACCTCTTGATCTTCTGGAAAAATACCAAAATAAAGAAAACACCGCTTGAGCACAGTTGGCAAATCATTGTAGCTCAATGATAGTATGTAGGAGATTTCAATTGAGTCATCTTTAATCTTCTGCCAAAGGTTGTCCTTCACCTTTTTCCCATTCTTCCAGCCCCTTTTTATGGGAAAGTAGTCCGCTCAATACAACAATTGCAAGAGGTAAGCCTCGACACTTGTCCACCATATCCTTTGCTAGCATCTCCATTGTTGAGGCCATTGCTCGAACATCAAGTTGTTTCCTGCAAAAGAGATCCCAACTTTCTTCTTGGCTTAGGAAACGAAGTCTATGGACAAAACCTTTGTTATCTGCTCTTTCAGCGACATCTACTTTGCGTGTGGTAATAATAACTCTGCTGCCATTCTTGCTATCCGGGAATGCTCTTTCAAGCCTTTCCCAAGCTTATCTCCGCCACACATCATCAACCACCACAAGGTATTTGCATCCTTTTAATAGATCACAAAGGTAACATTCTAGATCTGACTCGGTCATCTTTTCCAGCAAATTTTCCTTGGTGCGTCGTTGGATAGATTTTATGATATTCGTAAGAAGATCCATTGTGTTGTACTCTTGAGAAACACATATCCAAGCGCGTGTACGGAAGCTAGAGACTAGATTAGGACTAATGTAGAGGTTTCTGGCAAGAGTGGTCTTGCCTAATCCGCCCATTCCATAAATGGAGATGACGCTTACGAGGCTCTGCTTTGAGAAGTTCAACTAGCATTCTTTCTACAACATCCTGAAAGCCAACAAAAATGTGATCCTCATCTACATATGAGGTAGTTCTCCCCAATGTCCTAACCATGGCAGACTGATTGTTTGGCGGATTACTTGGCCCTTCTCCTGCATTATTGATATCTGTAATACCATAAGTCTCTCGTTTGCGAGAGATATCCATGATTCATCGCTTGAGTGATTGGATCTCCTTGCTGACGTTGTAAAATTTGGTCTCCTTCCTACAGATGCAAGCGTAAGCCTTGAGACGACTAGCAAATCCATCACCTTCACCTTCACTAGCCTCGAGGCTATAAGTCTCAAGTATAGCGACAACGTCATTAGCAACAGAGTTGATTTCAAACACCCACTGTTGAACTCTTTGATCTCCACTTTGTTTTTCTTCCGCAACTCTAAGGAGAGACTGCATGATATTTTGGTAGAGATAAAGAAAGAAAGAAATATACAGAGACAGAAGCAGTAGAGATAAAATTGTAGTAACTGAATTCGTAGTTATTTTGGTGACAAATGCGGATGATATTTATATAAATAATAACATGAAAACTCTAAGACATAACCATCTGCTTTTGTGGAAAATTAAAAGAAAGACCAGATCAATGAAAGTTCCCATTTTCAAAATGAGTGGTTGAATATGCTGTACTTTTTCTTTTTTTGGTACAGTGGAAAAAACAAACTAAATAAACATTTTAAAGTCCTTCATAAGCAACACCTTTTGAATCTGTTTGGAAAAAAAATTTCATGTCCTTAAATGCACTACTTGAGAGTACAATAACAACAACCCAGCAGTTTCCTTGTTTCTTCTAAATTGAAATGATTGTCTTTTTTTAAGGGTCCAATGCAACTTGAATTCAAATCAATTGAATAGATTTTTCGTCAATTATTAGATAGTTGTTTTTTAATAAATGACTTTTTTTTAAAAATTTCTCTCATAATTTATGAAGCTTTTTAAAATTACGGTCTAAAGATTTATTTTGAACAAAATGTAAACTTTATGAAAAAAATATTAGATCACAGTCTAAAATTTTATAAACTTTTGCAAATATTAGACAATCTAATGTTTTATCGGTAAGATTGAGCATATATTAAATTTGAATTTAATTTTTTTAAAATTATATTTGCACAACTTTTCAAAATAGAGACAAAAGCTAAATGATAACTTAAAAGTGAGTTCCTCCATTATTTTGTGAGTTTCTTTTTTTTTCTGTTTTTCTTCACTGTGAATATAACGCGTAATTGACTTTTATTTATTCCGCCTTTTGTCACTTTTTTAAAGGCGTTTGGACATGCGATTTCATCTTGTGATTTTTAATCATGAGATGAAATTTTAAGTTCTCAGAAAATTTTGATTTGAGATTTCAAATCATGAGATAAATTTTTTAAATACAAAATTTAACCCACAAGTTTATATTTTGTAAAAGAAAAAAAACCACCATAAAAAAACCACCATTTTATATTTATCAACTATTTATTTGTGATAAATAAAATTTGTTGTTGGTATTATTACTCTTGCCAAGCTTTGCTAACCATTTATATCGGATAATTTTGCTAACTATGTGAGAGAATTATATTAAAGAGAAAACAAGATAAAATTGTCATTACTCGAACAAGGAAAAAGGCTATTATTTTTATTAAAAAGTTAAAAAAGAGGAAAGAAGCTATCCAATTAAGTAATTTGCTTTTAGGGTCTCGTTTTGGAAAGTCAATGTATAATTAGAATTGGTATAATTACACAATTTAGCAATTACAAAAGATAGCAATTGGCTTATGATCCGTTTGTTTGCCATGATGTAAATTATAGTAATTACAAGTGTACTGCTGGCCGTGACAAATGAATTCACTCTAAATTAATTTAATTATAATATATTAAAAAAACTAAAAAAAATAAAAAAAATAAAAAAAATAAAAAAAATAAAAAAAATAAAAAAAATAAAAAAAATAAAAAAAATAAAAAAAATAAAAAAAATAAAAAAAATAAAAAAAATAAAAAAAATAAAAAAAATAAAAAAAATAAAAAAAATAAAAAATTAACTATTAAAAATTAATATTTGCTAAATATGTAAAACTTCAAAAAGAAAAAATAAAAAATTAAAAAAACTCAAAATTCATAAAAAAAAAAAAACCCCAAAAACAAAAAACAAACAATATAAAAAATATAAAAAAACTAAAAAAAATAAAATATTTTAATTTAATTAAAATTAAAATTAACTGTTTTAAAATTCATATTTTTTAAGAACATCATAGAATGCATGTTCAAAAAGAAATATTAATATTATAAACATAATATCATAAAATTATTCAAATATTTGGCAACACACCTATCAATTCTAATTAAAATAAATAAAAAAACCTCAATTATCAATTCAATTTCAATTTAAAAAAACAAACAAATTAGAACCGAAAATATAATATAAATTCAAAAATATACACAATAATATTCCTTGTGTCAAATTTCAAAACATAACTTAAAATTAAGTTTCACATAACTTAAGTAGATATAATTCAAAAGAAATAAAACAAGTCTATAATATAATTAAATAATGAAATTCTATGTTAATTCAAAAATTAGAATTAAAAAAATAAAAAATTAAAAAAACTCAAAATTCATAAAAAAAAAAAAACCCCAAAAACAAAAAACAAACAATATAAAAAATATAAAAAAACTAAAAAAAATAAAAAAAATAAAAAATTTCAATTAAATTACATGTTTTTTTTGTTTTTTTAATTTTTTCTTTATTATAAAGATATTTAAATAATAACAAAATGAATAAATTAAAAGTAACCTTGTAATTAGACCATGTAATTACTTGTAATTCTCACATCCCCTAGGAATTGGAAGAGTGTAATACACCCTCCCAATTACACCTTTTTCTGTTGACCATGGCAATTACCTCGAACAAACAAATATGCTAAATTGTGTAATTACATTCAATTACACTCAAATTCAATTAACGGGTGGCTTTTCAAATAGTCTCTTAATTTAAATTCAAGCAAACAAACTATTAAATGGAATGAATTATCAACCGTCATAAATTCGTAAACTTTCATAATTTTCTATCACTATTCACTAATAATGTCCATTTTTCATATAAATTTCAACAAATTGTGGTGGCCTGATTGCGCCGTGACATAAAAATTTTTATTGGTAATTAATAAATTATAGGGAAAATTAAAGACCATCAATTCCACCCAAAATACTTTGAACTCGAGACCAATTGCCTACCGATTATGAGATTTCTTCTTGCAAACCTCCGCTCTTGTTCGACGGAAGAATAGGAGGCCGTCGTCCCCATAATCCGGTGGGGCTCTACCTTCACCTATTTGATTTAAGAATCGAACCCCTAATCTATTGGGATCGGAATAGCAAAACGTCATGTGGAAGTTAATAATTGTAAAATTTTATTGGCGAGCAAATCATATGACAAAAACCGTACTAATAGGGCACAATTTGATATGGTTTGGTCAATTGATCTACATATTAAAAATTAAAATAAAAATATAAAATTTATTGAGAGAATAGTCTCTCCCTAAACAAAATTATTTGAATTAGCCATATTTCAGTATGTCATTGTGTTGAATCTTCTCCTTCAATGAGGCGTCAGAAGTTTGAGCTTGCGTGTACAAAATAAGGGATGCAAATAAGTCCACGGGGGATTCGAAATTTGTGAATTGCATTGCAGGAAATATACTAAAGCTGGTTAGATTGATGAAACTCCTTTGTTACACAAAGATGAGCAGAAAACATTAAGAGGTTGTTTGTCTTAAAGACGGGCTATTTTGGGGTTAGTTATACTGACATTATTTCTTATTGATTGTTTGGTTTTTTATATTAAAAGTATCATGCCTAGAAAATTGAGACAGACTGCTGCTTCTGCGGCAGCATCAGGTTGAACAGAGTTGGCAAAATAGATGTCCTCTAACTCCAGCACATGCAGATTATTACATAAAGCAAGATAACAGTTGAACAATTACATCAGAATATCATTTTTGCATAGAATCCCAAAACAATTCTCCTCTGCAAGCCACCTACACATTAACCAAAAAAAAAAAAAAACTGAAGTGGCAGAAACCTGTTTAATGCTTCTACAGTCCAACTTCATCAATGCAAAAGTACCCCAATCTGCTTTTTTATTTCCATTAATAGTTGCTTCCCCTGTTTAACTCAAATTGTAAGACACTATTTAATATCATAACTAGTATTCAATAAAAGACAAAAGATTTATCAATTACTTAAATTAATGATTAATAATAAAGTTGAGGACAATATCAAGTGTCAACCAAATAATTATTTAAAGATTAAAGGAATAGTCATTGGGGATTGGGATTTGTTACCTCTAAGGCCGAATCTTCAACCTCTCCACATCATTCATTCTGGGAATCTCCCTTTAGCTTTGGACATTCATAAATATAAATATCTTAATCAGAGGTATTGCAATTTTGTAGCTAAATGCCATCTTTCTAGGTTCGGAAGAAAATGAAGACAAAGGAACTCCAGTTGATTGAAGCTGTTATCACTGCAGGTAATTTCTTTTCCTTCATAAGCTGTAAAAACTCGCAAGATTCTAGCTAAGATTCCCAGAATAGGCATCGGATCTTCTTTGAGTTTTGACTCCCAAAGTAATATGATTGTGATTGAATTTGGAAATGGGTTTGAGAGAGTGCAGTTTTCTATTCTCCTACGTAACCACAATTTGTGGAGCTTTTGACAAGATTTAAGAAATTCAAGGGCTGGACGACTTTCAACTTGACACGCATAAGTTGAGAGTGCTAAGATTTTTCAAGCTGCCAATGTTATTTAGGAGTAAGATATCTTAATATCAAACATGACTAATTTCAAGATTGACTAAATCAACAGGGTCAACATCTTTCCACTGATCACAATCGATGCCTCTAAGGACTTGAAGACTAGTGAGTTTGCTTATACGTTTCAGAGGCTTTGAATACCTAGCAACTAAATGTCTCAGATTTATCAGGTCAGCTGTCTCGGGGGCAGTTGAATAGGTATGGAGTCAACAAAAAGTGTTTGTAAATTCTTGAGTTAATGGAGGACGGAAGTTCACGGACAATGCTCAATCTTAAAAACTTGAGGTGGTACAGACATCCTATGGCATCCGGTAATTTAATGTCATAACGGTCTCCAAGTGCAAATACATATAGATGTTGGAACACATTACGGAAGTTTATAAGACCTACCTTACAAAATTGGATCAAAGAACATAATTGACCTCAACTTCAAGTTAGAAATATCAAGTGAGAGGTACCTTGTGTTTGACCTGTATGAACGGCATGCCCATGACATAAGGAGGATATGGAGTTATCTTTTGGATCATAAATATCAAAGAAATTTACCTCCAATGCCTTTGTACGGCAAGATCCCAAGTAGATCATGAACTTACAGTTAATAACTCTTCCCAATGTGTTTCTGCCACTTGTATCAAGCTTCCTTCATTTTACCTAGCTCATTCAAGAAGCCTTCATGCATCCTCCATTCTTCCTTCTCCTCTTGGTATAAATCCTTCAGCCATCCACAACCACATTAGGTTTTCCACATTGATCAGACGATCTTCTGGAAAAATACCAAAGTAAAGAAAACACTGCTTGAGCACAGTTGGCAAATCATTGTAGCTCAGTGATAGTATGTAGGAGATTTCAATGGAATCATCTTTAATGTTCTGCCAGAGGTGCGTCTTCACTTTTTCCCATTCTTCTATCCCCTTTTATGCGAAAGTAGTTTTAATACAACAATTGCAAGGGGTAAAACTTCACACTTGTCCACCAGTATCCTTAGCTAGCCTCTCCATTGAAGCGAGACCATTGCCCCAACATTAGCAAGGCCTACAAAAGAGATCCTAACTTCTTCTGGGCTTAGGAAACGAAGTCTATGGATAAAACCTTTGTTATCTGCTCTTTCAGCGATATCCTCTTTGCGCGTGGTAATTATAACCCTGCTTCCATTGTTGCTATCGGGGAATGCTCTTTTCAAACTTTCCCAAGCTTCTCTCTGCCATACGTCATCAGCCACCACAAGGTATTTGCGTTCTTTTAAAAGATCGGGCTGCAAATTTCTAGATCTGTCTCTGGTCATTTTTTCCAATAAATCTAGATTTTCCTTGGTACGTCCTTGGATTGATTTTATGATATTCTTAGCTAGATCCATCATGTTGTACTCTTGAGAAACACATATCCATGAGCGTGTTGGGAAGCTAGAGACTATATTAGGACTGATGTAGAGGTTTCTCGCAAGAGTGGTCTTGCCTAATCCGCCCATGCCATAAATGGAGATGACGCTTCGACGAGGCTCTGTTTTGAGAAGTTCAGCTAGCAGTCTTTCTACAACATCCTGAAAGCCAACAAAAATGTGATCTCTATCTGCATATGAGGTAGTTCTCCTCAATGTTCTAACCATGGCAGACTGATTACTTGGCCCTTCTCCTGCATTATTGATATTTGTTATACCATAAGTCTCTCGCTTATGAGATATCCATAGATCTGCTGCTTCAGTGATTGATCTCCTTGCTGACGTTGTAGAATTTGGTCTCCTTTCTGCAGATGCAAGCGTAAGCCTTGAGATGACTGGCAAATCCATCACCTCTACTAGCCTCGAAGCTATAAGTCTCAGTATAATGTGCCAGCGTCATTAGCTACAGAGTTGATTTCAAACACCCACTGTTGAACTCTTTGATCTCCACTTTGTTTTTCTTCTGCATCTCTAAGGAAAGACTGCATGAAGAGCAGCTCATTTTGCAGCCAGTGCACATCCTCTCTTAGACTTAAACGTAGGTTAACTTCCTCTAAAGGAGGAAATCCCCAGTTTTTTGAACTGCAAATGACACAAAGGCATCAGCCATCTGAAAAAGAGGGCTGTAACCACATTGGAAGAAATCTGGAGAAAGAGATACAGATACAGAAGTAGTCAAAAAAATGGAGTGTTTAGAGCTTTAAAAAGGAAATCAGAAGATGAACAATTATGTGGGGCTTGTGGAAAATGTATATGGGGAAAAGTCTAAAGTAACAATTATTTATGTTGTACACAATGGTCCACATTCCACATTCTCCAATATATAATAAAAAAAAAGTTTTAATTTCTTCTATTGCTTTTTCCTCTCAAAGAAAATCTCACACATTCATCAACATAAAAAAGTAACTGCTAGATCATTATATATCTAATAAAATCTGCCAATTGAACCAAAGTACTTAGATGGACCAATTGATGCGTTTTCTTATTCACAAATTGATTTTGATTTTCTTAAAAAGAACTCACTTTTAAAAATTTGATGTGCTGCGTTGTGTAGTTTCTTATTTAAAAAAAATAATTATATGTAGGTAGAAAATAATACAAAAATAAAACAATGAACTAATTAATAATTAATAAATCTTCAATCATGTTTTTTTTTTGTGTATTTTAATTAGTTAATATATTATTTAAACCAAGCCCACTATATATATACCTATATATATATGTTAAAATTTTACTGTACATATTAATCTTTTACCCTTTTAATTTGTAATTTAAGTGTTTGCCTTTATATAGTAATTCAATTTTGTTTCGTACTTTCTTGTTTGATTTGTAGCTTTTAGTTCCAAACAGACTTAATTGGTTTGGTTCCAACATGTATTAAACTGACTTAATTAGATTGGTTTCCATTTAGAGTAAAATAGATCTAAATCAGATCATGAACATTCCTAATTAGAGAAATTCATGTTATAAATTATAATCCTATTAACTAACGGATTCTTTATATTTATTTGTGAAATACGAATACAATTTAATTATTAAAATATAGAGAGATCCATTTGACACTAGATTATAATTAAGTTCAGAAGTCTTCAAATTGTAATGGGTCATAAGAGGCCATTTCCTCAAAATATTGAAGGATAT